>JAOTOL010000882.1:0-154465 GCA_034440575.1 Imbricaverruca yamaguchii | reverse complement strand
TGTTCAGAGTGCAACAAAGAAGGGCCCTTGTGGCTCATAGTCACACTGATCTTTTGTGTCTTGATGTCTAAGATGCTCCAAAATGCAGCAAGCATTCCATACAAGCATGATGCAACACTCCATACCATACAGATTTCATAGGCAGGCTAATTCATGGAATGACACCAGAAAAGGCAGGTGTTGACACTGACATTATTTTCAGCTGCATCCGTGGCCAGGATCGTAATCATCAGAGATAAAGTGGTTGGAACAAATGGATGGGCTGGTTGGATGAACTCCATCAGCTCCTTTTCACTGTCAACCAGGTCTTATATGCATTTTCATCTCTTGGAAACATAAACATGTTGTTGACAATCTCTTCTTTCCATATCTTTCTTCCAGATGATAAAGGCACACCACAACAGAACACTATACAATACGACTACAACTAAAACGCACGTACATCTAACACAAGGCGTGACAGACAAAACCAAGCATAAAACAACCTACGAGGAAGCTATGTAAACAGCTGCGCTATTTATGACTCAACTGCGCCATCTAAGAATTTGAGAAAATGTGTGCCCCTAAAACGCTGCATTCGTGATGGTCGTCCCCTAATTCGCAGCCTAACTGAGGATGGTAAAATAACAGCTCAACACGATTCCAAAAGCACAGACGTGATATTATAGGATTTAGAAAGTGAGTTGAATTGAAAATATTTCCATTTTAAAATGCATGAAACCATTAAAACGGCCAAAAAGTTGTACCCCAGATGACGTCTTTTGTACCATTCGAGCCGACACGCAGGAAGGCATGGGGATGACAGGGGCCTGGGTCCACCCAAGATAATTAGAGGCAACAAGTAGTTCGCAATTCTAGTATGGTTGGTTTAAACTAGACAAAACCTACGCCACTTGACGTCATAGACCAGAAGCGCCTTTTTATTCCAGAATACTGCTGAATTACATTCCAGTTTTGGACTATACTGATAAAACTACTAAATATGGTGCTTTCATTTTAGCACTATTATGACGCTTTTCCTTACGATTAGTTTCCCCGTTGCGTTGTAAAGCATCTCAGTCATTCATTGAAGCTTGAATATTCTATCTTATTCTGCTAGCCTGCCGGTGGCTTTGAACCGAAAGGCACCATCCACAGAATTAACTTATCCATGGCGTGGTTGACATTGAGAACACACACCTCAAACAATTTGTGCAAATTAAAGCCTTACACTCACAATGAACTTGGTCAGCATGTCATTGATGCAATCTGGTGATTAATGTTAGCATGTGCGTTGGTCCCCTATCAATTATCATATTGTTTCTGTGTGCTATATGTAATTATGCCATACTGTGCCATTCACCAACTTGTGGACAATTTGGTAATTGCTTGCCCATTGTATCATGGCTGGGCAGTAGTGGTAGTAGGGTAAGAGGGAGTTTCCAAACACTTAATGCATGGAACAAATTAATCTACTGCTGCTTTTTGTGTGGCCAAACCAGTAATTGTACTGTTTACTGAATTTCAAAAAAATGAAGATGGTATCCATGTTCAGATGGTTCTCTCTAGCAAAGTCATCTAACCACTCACATAGAGCTACTTTAAAACATATAATTGTTTTGTAGTGTTGTGCCATATTCTGAACATGAAAGTGGTTGTGCAGGATTTCTTCACTGTAGCTCTTGTGGTACCAATTATTAGTAGCCACTAAAAATACTGGTGTAATTGCCAAAAATATCAGACCTTAAAATAAATTTTCTGGGAAATATGTACTTTTTAGTTAATATTTGAATTCTTGATATCCCTTTCCAATGCAAAGTTGATTGATGTGGTTAAAATATGACCACTCTCACCTGTACTGTGTGAGATGTGATTTAAGGTTTCATTATTGCAGTTTTGAGTGTTTACAAGTGACGTTTTGCACATTTTTACCTAGGCAAAGCTAAAATGAGGTTGGGATAAGTTTGGCATTTCTTTAGCTTCCTCAATTTTCAGATCGAATTGTTCATGAATGTGATTTTTTTTTAATTGGAAGCTAATTTATGTTCTCTTCTGAAAAGAGGCAAGGCTGAAGCTGTGTGTTTTTTTTTTACAATTGCACCTGCAGAAGAAGATTTGCATTTTAGTTGAGGTGGCATTTGAAGAAAAAATTGTAAATGCATGTTTCTGAATGTCATTAAGATGATATGACCATTGTATTCCAGCGCAAATGCATGCTTTTCAGTTCGTAAGTGAAGTAATGCGAAATGTGTTGCTTTGAGTGGTGTAACTGGTAATGAAGGATAATGTTAAATGTGTAAACAGTGCATCCAAACCAATGTCATCCATTGAATATCTTTGATATCACATATGCAACAATGCTGGTTGAGTTATCACCACAATCCTTCCCCAATCCAAACCTAACCTACCTCTTTTTCAGGAAAAACACTTGTTTCTATTCTATCCTCCAAATTCCAAAAACCTTGGTATTTATATATAAGAAGCCCAAATGAAGACAATTTTTTTAGACAGATGTATGGACTGAACTTCTTGAAGCGCACTAGCAACTTCTTCCCAGTATCCTAAAAAATAATTTTCCATAAGCTGTGTTGAATGAAGAACAAGGCTACTTGGGAGTAGTGAAAGATCAGAAGAAGACAGGATAGGCAGTCATGCACGGAAAGCCAAAACCAGGTTTAATTATACCCAAAAAATGAATACATATATTTGCATGTGGCTATTTCTAACATTTTTTCCATGATATTCCAGCAGAATAATGGCCAGCCCTTTCTACATGGAGTAATGATAACAGATTCAGCCTAGGATACAAAATGTATGCTTCCATTAACTGAGTTTCCATGTCACGAGGTTCATTAATATACGGTGCACAATTGATGCGAGTGTGTAATTAAGGTACAATGGATCTACCATTTCCTTCGTGAATCACGTTCCACATCCAGCATACAATATCAGTAGGTTTTAGATGACCGAACATGAGTATGTTTTAGGAGGTCCAACATCAGTTGTTTAGGTTAGATTGAGTTAGGATATTTTTGTAATTTGACGTCAGTGTTCTTTGTTAGCCACCAAAAACCCCATTTCCCCACACTTTCCATATTTTCCATATTATTCCATATTCTCCCCACACCTTCCATAACCTCTTATGTCTTATGGCGTGGGGGATTGTATGTACTGTCATTGTCAACATTAGTGTTTTCCTAGTGTTTGAAAAATCTTAGTTGAATAATGTTAAAATTATTTTTGAGTGAAATTACTTTTTTTCTGAATATCAGCACATGAACTTGAACTGCCGATTTGCTGAGATTTCATTTCCCATAGAAATGAATATCAGCTTCCTTCAGTCACATCAGATAATTATGTGAATTTAAGGAATGCTAAATGCTAAGCGTGGCGGTGGGGAGGGGGAATGATGTGTGGCCTGGTCCATGGCCAGAAAGAAACCATCGGACCGATCGCTGGGCACCCATTTCCGTATACCGAAGACGAACCACGAGAAGCGTTCTGGACTCACCGCCTAAGCCTTAGCGGCCTGACGGTTCCCACCGAGGAATTCTTCCACACATTCAGAGAGATGGATGCAGCGTTTTGTGTTCACCGTGCCCAAGAACCCAACAATCTCAGCAGACATCCAAAGGTCATTGAAAGTTTCCGCCAGGTGTTGGAATCCAGATTCAATTCCATAGATAAAATATAATTGAGTGCTTTGCGAGGATCCGGACATTTATTCATCTCGGGCTGGTGAACAAGGTGAACGTCGCCAAGCTCGCAAAGCGGCAGCTGCGGAAAGCCGAGCAGTTTGCTCAGCGACTGCGAAGTATGGGCCGCACTTGGGCGATACTTCACATTCAGATCAGTGTTTGAATCATTCATTGTTTGGACATATTGGTGCATCACCTGCTGTTGATCATATAGCAGCATATCAGGACTTTCTACACAAATATTACACGAGCCTAAACGTACGTGTTGCAGTCGCACCGAGTGTATGTCAAGCTCAACAACTGATATGTGCCTGTGTTTGTGAAGTCGGTAGAGCGTAGCCTGTAGGTTTACACGTACTCATCGTCCCACTACGGTGCTCGTGAGTAGTCTGTGTATGTATGCATGTCGAGTTGTTCTCAGCCACAGATGTCACGATGAGGATGTTCCATCTATTCTTGCAAGTTCGTCCGATTTTATGAGGTGCCAGATGTGCACGTACTGTAATGTTAGGTATTGTAATGTATTGACGCAATCTCATTAAGTACCGTGGCTTATCTGCACCTGCTACCGATAACCTCTTATGTCACGCATTTGGTGGAGCCGCGGTAGCTTAGTCCGTAGGGTGTTGGGCTTTTGACCGCAAGATTATGGGTTCGAGTCCCGCAACCAGCGGAATTACCGAGTCCACCCGCGACCAATCGGTTTGTGAAGTTGGCGACGCTATATGGCCTAGCAGTTAATTGCGTCGTAAATGAACCCAAGGTTCTTTTTCTGCTTCATGTGTTTGCTTCTCCCAATATATGTCTTGCGTTGTGCTTCCTCAATATATCGTTTTAATACGCACTCTGTTGGGCGCCGGAATATATATATTCGTGTGCGCAAAATGACGAACGCAGTCCATGCGCCCAAAATGCACATTCACTTCCACCACAGAGTACACAACCGAGAAACAATCGGCAGTGGGAGTGAGGGCCTTCCTCAATCTTGGCAGTCTCGTCTTTTCCAGATGCATGCTCATCGTATTAAAGTCTGATTGATAAACAACTTTTGTTGCCGTATTTATGTCGTGCTGTACTGCAAAATGCGTGATTTTTTTTTAATTTAAAATTTAGTCCCAGTTGTTGCTGGGGTGGGTTTAGGAACCAGGGTTCTATTGCTAAGCAGAGCTTGTTGCGTGAACTCTCGCCCCACCACCCGATCCACGAATTCCTTTTCAACGGCAGGATTTTGATCGAAAGTTTAACGTGCCGTCAATACACCGACACGGCCGCCCGGTAGCTCGTCCTCGGCCTTATCGGGCCAGCTGCCAACTCACACTCCCGGCTGGGGGCTAAACGCGAGCGCGCGAAGCGACTCGAACCCTGTGTTGCCAGGACAGGGGAGACCAGCACAGGCCAGCGCTCTAACCAACTGAGCTACCGGGGTGGCATTTCAGGTTGCACGACGCGAATAAAGAAATCATATTTTAAAAGGAAAATGTTTTCTTTAATTAAAAATAGAACACATTTAATTAAAAAGATGTATGGTACTACGTGGTAATTTTCCATTCCAACCACAAATTAAGCTGTGATTAAAGTTGCTTCCGAGCTGGTCTGGCATAGAAATTGCTGTTACCCCTGCATTATTGCATGCATGACAGAAGTTTGATTCACATGCGTCAGCGACTCAGCCAATTCATTTCGACTGAAAATGCCGATTAACGGTGTGCGAACATGGGCAAAGCCACGGTGGGGAATGAACGGGGATACTTCCCCAATCTTGCCAAGTTCCGCGTTAAGCCTTTGACAATGCATGATAATCGAACTGAAATCCTCATGCGGGCATCTAAAATCCGTCTTAGCGCTTACGGGTTCCACAAAGTTGTTGCCGAATCTAAATCGAGCGTTTATGTTACGAAAAGCGTGATTTTTAATTTGCGCCGGCACTCCAGAAAGTTCAGGATTGTCACCGAAATATTTTAGCAAACGTCTGCTCCTGTCAAAGCAATGCTTGTCGCAGTCCTGGTGGCGTGTGTTCGCCGTGTATCGTAAAAGGCGTGGAGCCGAGCTTAGAACTGGCATCGCTCTGACTCCAGCTCGGGTCTAGTTATTTGACTGTTCGGCAGCATGCACAATTGTTGGTTTTGTCATCTTGATAATCATGTACTGTTATTATATGCACACCTCGAGGAGCAGGGACTAATGTTGGTCGGCGTGTACTGGTGGGAGGGGAAAGGGCAACCGTTAGTTTTTAGCTCAATATTTGCAATGCACTGCCGTAGTGCCACAAATGATTAAATTCAGGGGATCCTGTCTCCTGTCCCACCCCCGATGGTCCGCCGCCCGTGTCAGGAAGGGACTGTGGGCCTGGACACTGCCATAAGCGGTGACGTGTTCCATAGTTCCTATGCCTGGCTGATTTGACCATAAATTTAAGGTGGCAGAACCCCAGCCTTGCAGAATATCTGCGTATTTCCCTTCACTTTATGAAAAAGATCGTCCCATGTGAACAGTGTCTTAATTCACTGTCGCTTATTAGAAGGACTTCCCACAACGCGCACAAAAAGCTGCCGGCCTCCAGGCTCGAACCGGCTACCTCCGAGTCGGCAAACCGACGCGCTACCAACTGCGCTACCAACACTGAGTCGCTCGGCCCGCTTAAGTTAAATAGTGTCGATGGATATGACATGGGTCTAAATAATACCATTTTACACAATAACTAACACATTCATGTGAAATTCTCCCATGATTATCGAAATACCATGAAACAAGCTTTCAGATGACGTATAATTTGCACCACTCACGTATACTTTTTTAGTCAGGAACGTACGCGGAAAAGTACCATTTCTTGCTGTCGTGATAATCTGCTGAACCCAAATCAGCGCCCAGATGACGTCCCCGGCTGCCAATGAACATTGACAGGGGCCTGGTTGAATGCGTCGTAAAGCGACGACTACCACAACCTATGTAAAGGGCCTTGACCACAACCGTCATAAAATACCGGCTACTGGTGGTTTGTTGTAAAATCATGAAGTGATAGTGTTCATAGTTAATAAGAGCCACAGGGGCCAATCTAGTTAAGTCTGTAAATGGCAGATACCATAAGCCCGGTAAAACAACCCACCCCGACCATCACAACATCCTAAAGAAACCATCCACCAACCTCCCACGGACCTATCAATGCCGATCTAGGTACCTATCCTAGCTGCTCAAACTCATTCCCCTGATCCACCCTTAACACATGTTAATTGAATGCCATGCTAATAACTTTCAAACTGGATCCATGCCTGCTTGAATGGTTTGTTGGGAGTAAAAAAACTTGCTTTTTGGTGGGTGGAGAACCTCAACAAGAGGAAAGTGTTGACAGATGTTGCATTAATATATTTATTTTAATTAATGCACATAGTCCTGCTGGTATGCAATTGTCCTGAATAATTCCCCTTGAACCTCTTGCCACCATCCCCACCTCCACACTGCTATTTTGGACTGCATAGGACACTTGCTCTTGTCCCTCACACTCCTGTTAGTTATTTCCAGCACTGAAGTCTTGCCTCTTCATTGAGATTCATCAAATTCCCTTCATACCATTAACATTGTACCTATATTTTAAAGTCTCACCTCCAGACCCAGGTTCATAACCTTCCATTTTTCATAGTTGAGATACCCACTTTCTAGGTCCTCCAAGTCCTATTGAATATTACTGGATTGGTCACTACTGTTGACCGTTCCTACCTCCTGGATGTCATCAGGAAATTTGATCATCCTATTTTTCAGCCTGTTAAATTTGCAGTTTCAGATAATTTCTGATGTGTTCAATTTTCTTTTTTCTAATGCAATGTTTATTGAATGTGCTGAATATGCTATGATACTTATTTCCTCTGCAAATGTATACCATTCATTTTGGAGGCAAAATAATAACCAAAAAGGGGCTTAAGGCTTAGTATCTAATATAGCATAAAAATTAATGCTCAATATCAAGAGGAATGATGTAGCATAACCTACCCTAACTTAGCCTCACAATCCATGCAAGAAAGCAATTTTCATGGGAAATTGCCAATAAAAAATGAAAATAAAATATGACCTATCCTAAACTAAGTTAGCCTGAACTGTTTTTGAAGAAAATAAACTTTTTTTTTTGGAGAGAAATGTCCAAAATAAATTGGAGATATTTTTCTAACTACAGAACATTAACCTAACCTAACTTATCCAAACCCTGCCCCTTTCTCTGGTTCACAGGGATAAAATGTGTGTAAAACTTGTCTTGTGGTCACCCTAAACTGCAATAGTACCCTCAGCCCTGCCTCAAAGTCCACAAAGATGACAATACTAAAGAGAAGTGGACCTAGAGCAGGCCTGTGACACTCCACTCAGAACATACTTTTGCTCAGATTTTAATGATATTCCATTCAACACTACCATTTGTTTCCATCCACTTAGCCATGTTCAATTTAATGCAGAACTTTTTCATCAACCTCATGTTGCTCTAGCTCATGAATTAGGCCTGTGTAGCAGTTTATCCAAAGTTGTGCTAAAGTCTAAGTGCACTACATCTATTCTCCATTGACTGTTGTGCTTAGCACAACACAGCTGTTCTAAGACAGCTGTGTTATGGCTCCTTATTCTATCTTTGTTGTAGCCCCCTGTTTATCTTAATTCTGATTGTAAAGTGGGAAGACTTTTAAATCTCATCATGCTCACATTGTGGTAAATTTGTTTCCAGATTGACAAGTGCCTGCATTGCACTGCACTGTGCCTGGCTGCAGCCAGAATCCAATCGGCAATGATTGCAACATGTTGCACAAGCACCCAGCAGGGTGTGCGATTTATCACCTGGATGAAAACTGCGACGCCATCATCGGCACATAGCGACTGAGACCGTGCCGGTGACACGGCCGCTCTGCCGCCGGCAGCGTCACGCCCACGCGCACCATGGCACCTCCGACGCGCAACCGCAAGACGGCGTCGCGCAAGGATATGCGCCGCGAGCTGCGCCAGCAGCGGCAGGACCGGCCGCCGGCGAGCGGCGACACCGCGCCGCCGCCGGCGGTGGCCGCGCCGCCGGCCAGCTCCGGCCTGTGGACCCCCAGCGGCTACACCGCCTTCAAGGCGATCCTGTCGGCGCGGCTGTGCGCCGCCGTCTGGAGCAACATCCAGGACTGCGACGAGACGTTCAACTACTGGGAGCCCACCCACTACCTGCTGTACGGCCGCGGCCTGCAGACGTGGGAGTACGCGCCGCAGTACGCGCTGCGCTCCTATGCCTACCTGCTGCTGCACGTGCTGCCCGGCTACCTGTACTCGACGCTGCTGCAGAGCAACCGGCTGCTCGTGTTCTACTTCCTGCGCTGCGTGCTCGGCCTGTTCTGCGCGCTCACCGAGGTGGGGGCCGCGAGGAGGCGAACGGCCGAGCGGGAGTTCTGGGTGGGCAGTGAAGTGCTTCATTGGTAGTTTGACTGTGAACATCCATCTGCTACCAGTGTAGATGTAGTCGGTGCATCCTTACTCCAATATAATCAATACCAGTGTAGATTGTGTACATATCAAGACATTAATATGGGTTGCCATTGTGTAGCAGGTGCAGTTGTGTAGTGTAGTGTAGTTGGGATTTAGTTTAGGTCAAAGGGACACATTTTAGCATGTTCCAGGCAGAAACCCAAGTATAAGCCTGGAAAACCTATGTTGCTTACTTAACCCCTGTGCTCAGCTACATTGCTAGTCAGATGTAGGAGTGCTGATGCTGCCTCAGGTATGCATCCCTCTGACTAGTGCTGCCATAGGTGTACATCCCCTGACAGTGGTGGTGCTGCCACAGGTGTACATTCCTCTGACTGTGGTAGCACTATTGCAGGTGTTCATCCCTCTGACTGGTGCTGCCACATGTGTACATCCCCTGACAGTGGCAGTGACACCACAAGTGTACATCCCTCTGACAGTGCTGGTGCTGACACAGGTGTACATTCCTCTGACTGGTAGTGCTGTTGCAGGTGTACATCCTCTGACAGTGGTGGTGCACACATCCCCTGACAGTGGCAGTGACACAAAGTGTACATTCCCTGACAGTGTGGTGACCCCACATGTACATTTGACAGATGCTGAAGGAGGTGTACATCCACTGACAGTGGCGATGCTGCTGCAGGTGTACATCCCTCTGACAGTGGTGGTGCTGCCACATGTGTACATCCCCTAACAGTGGCAGTGCTGCCACAGGTGTACTTCTACCGCGGAGTGTGCCGGGAGCTGGGAGCCAACATCGGCCGGCTGACGCTCGGCTTCCTCGTGCTGTCGGCCGGCATGTTCATCGCCAGCGCCGCCTTCCTGCCGTCCAGCTTCAGCATGTGCATGGGCATGCTGGCGGCGGGCGCCTGGTTCAGCCGCAACTACCCGCTGGCCATCTTCAGCACGGCCACGTCGGCGCTGGTCGGCTGGCCGTTCGCCGCGCTGATGGGCGCGCCCATCGCCTGGGACGTGCTGGTGCGCCAGCGCCGGGTGGCCGTGTTCGCGCTCTGGTCGCTGGTCTCGCTGGTCGTGCTGGTGGCGCCCATGACCAAGATCGACTCAGACCTGTACGGCCGACTGGTGTCGGCGCCGCTCAACATCGTCCTCTACAACGTGTTCTCGGCCGCCGGCGCCAACCGCTACGGCACCGAGCCGCTCTCCTTCTACGCCGTCAACGGGCTGCTCAACTTCAACGTGGGCTTCGCGCTGGCGCTGGCGTCGCTGCCGGCGTGCCTGCTGGTCAGCCTGCTGATCAAGCTGCCGGCCAAGTCGCCGCTGTACCTGCCGTCGTGGCTGGCGCTGGCGCCGCTGCCGCTCTGGCTGGCCGTGTTCGGCGCGCAGGCGCACAAGGAGGAGCGCTTCCTGTTCCCGGTGTACCCGTTCGTGTGCCTGTCGGCGGCGGTCGGCGTGGACGCGGCGCAGAAGCTGTGGTTCCACGCGACGGGCGGCGCGCGCGCGGCGGGTGCGCACTACCTGCAGCGCACGGGCCGGCTGGGCGGCGCCGTGCTGCTGCTGTACGGCGTGCTGTGCCTGTCGCGCGTGGTCGGCCAGTACCGGGCGTTCCACGCGCCGTTCGACGCCTACATGGAGCTGAACCGGCTGGCCGCCGAGGAGTTGGCCGAGCCGCGCCGGCCGCTGCTCGTCTGCGTCGGCCGCGAGTGGCACCGCTTCCCGTCGTCGTTCTTCCTGCCCGAGCTGGAGTGGCGGCTGGGCTTCCTGCGCTCCGAGTTCCGCGGCCAGCTGCCGCAGTACTACGCGGACGCGGCCAACGCGACGCGGCTGGCGCGCGCCGCCTTCAACGCCGACAACGCCGAGGAGCCGGACCGCTACGTGGACGAGAGCCAGTGCCACTTCCTGGTGGACGTGGACACGGCCGGATCGGCGCGCGAGCCGGCCTACTCGCGCCAGCCGCACCGCTGGACGGTGCTGCACTCGACGCCGTTCCTGCACGCGGCGCGCTCCAACCGGCTGCTGCGCGCCTTCTACGTGCCGCTGCTGACCGAGAGCTACTGCGCCTACGCCGACTACAACCTGCTGGTGAACAACGCGTGGCGCGAGCGGCTGTTCAAGCCGCGGACCGACCCGTAGCGGCGCGTCGGCGGTGCCGGAGGCGGACGTGTGCGACCCAGACTGTTGGGTGGGGAGTGGCGGTGTGCGCGCGGCAGCGTTCGTCGAAGGCGGTGTGGCTGACGCCTGTCTGACGGGGTGTGTGGTCACGGCCAGACAAGGCGTGTGGTCGCGGCCGGACGGGGTGTGTGGTCACGGCCGGACGGGGTGTGTGGTCACGGCCGGACGGGGTGTGTGGTCACGGCCGGACGGGGTGTGTGGTCACGGCCGGACGGGATGTGTGGTCACGGCCAGACAAGGCGTGTGGTCACGGCCGGACGGGGCGTGTGGTAGCGGCCGGACGTGTAGTGTGGTCATGGCCAGACGGGCGGTTCCAAGTCACGCCAGTCAAGCCGTGCTTGTCATGACTGCCGTGACCCTTCACACTGCTCTCGTGTCGGTATTGTGACGTTTGGCGCCGTCTGTTGTGCTGGCAGAGTGGCACGTCTGACCGTCTGTCACACTGCCGGCGATCTCTGACGATCTCTGTCACACCGCCAGCTTCATCAATGTCATGTGTCTGCACGCTGTCACGACAGCGCTCGGCGGCTGCATGTGACGGTGCGGTGTCCCTCCTGTTACTGCAGGCGGGACAGTCATGCCCCGCGGCAGGGAGAGCCAGGTCATGCCAGACAGTCTGCTCGGCGGCTGCATGTGACGGTGCGGTGTCCCGTCTGTTACTGCCGGCGGGACAGTCATGCCCCGCGGCAGGAGAGCCAGGTCATGCCAGACAGCCGCTCTGCATGTGACGGTGCGATGTCCCGCCTGTTACTGCAGGCGGGACAGACATGCCCCGCCGGCAGGGGAGCCAGGTCATGCCAGACAGTCTGCTCGGCGGCTGCATGTGACGGTGCGGTGTCCCTCCTGTTACTGCCGGCGGGACAGACATGCCCCGCCGGCAGGGGAGCCAGGTCATGCCAGACAGTCTGCTCGGCGGCTGCATGTGACGGTGCGGTGTCCCGCCTGTTACTGCCGGCGGGACAGACATGCCCCGCCGGCAGGGAGAGCCAGGTCATGCCAGACAGTCTGTTCGGCGACTGCACCGTCTGCTCTTGCAGGCGGGATTGACAAGCCTCGCCGGTAGGGAGAGCCAGGCCAGACCAGACCAGACGACTGGATCGACGAGAGGCAGTCAGTTTGTATTGTGTGGATGGGTGGACGTTTATGCTTACTCCGCATTGGTTGGGTGTTTTTTTTTGTACTAGTCGGTCGCTAAGGTCGTGGTGTAGCCGGGGTCTTGGATGATGAATAGCAGAGCCATATCGGTGGAAAAGGCCGTATATCCAAATGGATACTATTAGCTGCAGTGGGGAAATGTACCGCCAACTAGTCTGAAATTGCTAGTAATTGATGTTACAGCATTGTGATGTTGGTTAGTTATTGGTTTTACGACACATCGACCGTTGAGTCATGTGGCATCGCCGATCTCACGCCGATTGGTCGCGGGCGAAGAGCAGCGACAGGCGAGACTCGAACCCACCACCTTTCTATTGAGACGAGAAACTTACCCATAAGCTACTCGCCCCCCCCCAGCATTGATATATATTTTTACCCCGTCGCGAATTTCGTTTCGAGGGATATCTGGGAGTGCGGATTATGGATTTATTTGTGCTACATCCAACATGACGTTAGTGTGTTATTATAATTTGTGTGACTATTTGTTATATTTTCGTTGGCCAACACGCGTAGCACAGTGTTCGAAGCATTTATTTCGGTTCCCACGACCACGATAATAATCACGTGTTTCGGTGTTGATCGTGCTTCGCGGACCAGTAGTAGCAGTGACTTGTCTCGTATGCTTATCATCGGCAACGCATTCGGCGGCGCAGGTGCGATCACGCCGAATACAACTCCATAGAGGCGGTTGACGTCCGGTTTCTTCGGCGGGACGACCCGACCCAGGGTTCTGCACATGCTGGGTCTGGAACAAGAACGTCAGCAACGTTGTCTGGACTCGATTCAGGTCCAAAAGCTCAAAACACCAAGTGTCGAGGAAGAATGGACGGAAACCGATGGGATATGTCGGAATGTTTTGGCCGACAAGGGCATTTTATAACATATGTAAAGCTCTGGCCCAAGCAGACGGGGTTCGTAAGGTCGCCGGCCCAACTGGTGGATTGCCGTCGTCTCCACCGCTCATGGGTGCGGAGCGAGCGACGTACACCGCCGGACGGGAGGATGGTGCCGATGGTGCAATTTGCATGTGTCGGTGGCGGAGCCTATTTGCCTTGCGCAGAACCGATCGATGCATGTCGAATGCGATTAGCATGTCCAGTAACACGGGACAGGAAAAGAACAGAGTAAAATCAAGCAGGAAAGAAAATAAATGTCGCTGATAATTTGTCTCTAGGTCATGTAAAAACAAAACAGATCGAATCGAGCGGAATGGAAATGGAGCGTCTAGCGGCAAACCTGGTCCACCGTGAGCCTAACCGGAGCCAGATGTGGAGGTGATACTTTTGCCGGTAGGTGGTTGGGTGGGCAGGATACTGATAGATAGCTCCTTTATAATTAGTGTATGGTGTTGGTCAGGACGAGTTTCCCTTTTCCAGGTTATAGTACATGTTACAGTACAGCTTACATAGTGCATGGTATAGTACAGATATAGCAGTTACCGTTTACAGGCTTAACCAGTATCGGCCCTGTGGCTCGCGTTAAGTCTGAACACTACAATTTTATGAGGCATGACCTAAGATTCCAGGGGTTTCGGGGATTTGGAGGGTAGGGTCCGTGCCTTTCTGCTCGAAGCAATGTTATTAGCTTTAGGAAATCGACTCAGCATCAGAAGCTGAGAAATATAATTATTCTACCTCTATCGAACTTCCGCCCTTTGACTTCTGGTCAACGCAGCTGCAACGTTGCTTAGTCTTCTGTATTCCACATCCTGGTCGAGCACGCATCAGACGGCGATGAAGGACCGCAAGGCGGCAGCCGACCGTCGGCCCCCAGAACATTTTCACGGACCGCAAGGCGGCCACCGACCGCAGGCTGTCGGACATCCACGGACAAACCGACCGCTGTCGCGCCACAGCGAGACCTGTTCCGTGGCTCCCCGACGGCTGCCACGCTAGGGGACCTGCTCCGTGGCTCCCCGACGGCTGCCACGCTAGGGGACCTGCTCCGTGGCTCCCGACGGCTGCCACGTTAGGGGACCTGCTCCGTGGCTCCCGACGGCTGCCACGTTAGGGGACCTGCTCCGTGGCTCCCGACGGCTGCCACGCTAGGGGACCTGTTCCGTGGCTCCCGACGGCTGCCACGCTAGGGGACCTGCTCCGTGGCTCCCGACGGCTGCCACGTTAGGGGACCTGCCTGCCACGCTAGGGGACCTGTTCCGTGGCTCCCCGACGGCTGCCACGCTAGGGGACCTGCTCCGTGGCTCCCGACGGCTGCCACGCTAGGGGACCTGCTCCGTGGCTCCCGACGGCTGCCACGCTTGGGGACCTGTTCCGTGGCTCCCGACGGCTGCCACACTAAAGCGAGCCCTGCTACGCGGTTCGCCGACCGTCCAGGAAGAGCGAGGCGAGGCCGGCGGTCGCGGTGGCAACATCACGCCCGATGACGCGCCTCTCGCCCACACGACAGCTGTCGGTGCAGCCAAGGACGAGTGAGGGGATCGCGTGTGCCAGTACATTACTCAGACGCGGCCCACCTGGAGTTGACGGACACCCGAGGGGAATGCACCTGTGTTGGCGTGCAGCACCGTGCCCAATCTACACGGAAGACAGCAGGCTATGGAATGCACAGTCAACGTGCCGATATATCGTGCACGACATACGCCAGTTAAACGAAAAAAAGCTGCATAGTGTTGGTCGAGTTCGCGCGTCAATGCAACTATTAAAACATGCGACAAGGCACCGCCGCAAAATGCGGCACACAGACGACAGGCGGATCGAGGCCCACACAACGCTGCGCACGAAGCTGGCCACAACTCTTCGGCGGGGCGCGCGCGCGCACTGTGAGACGGACCGAGGAAGCCACCGGCCGCCATTGGTCCGACTCAGTCTCGTGAGAAGTGGAGAAGGCTTACACTCCTGTGTCGCTTCAGAGATCAGAGTGACGCCAGCCGATGTCGGTCCTGGATTACCGAGTATTGGTCTCGCGGCGACAGTCCACACACCGCGTCCACCAGCGAAGGCACACGGCGCAGGGGACGCCGCACCACACACGCACATACCGGGCGCCACAAATGGCGCCAACGTCATCCACAAATGACCGCGCGGCGGCATCTGCGCATGCGCAGTTCACTCCGCCGGAGAGAAGGCGCTGCCAGGCGAGATAGCTTCGCACTTCCACAAGACACCAGCGTCCACGCCATCAGTCCACAATTTGTACACACCATACCATCAGTCCATACCACACCACAAGTTCGCCATCAGTTTGCACCACACCATCAGTCCACCATCAATTCACACTACACCATCAGTCCACCGTAAGTTCACATCACACCATCGGTCCATACTACACCATTAGTCCACAAAGATAGCATACCGATGCACGACATGGACACTAAGAGCACCACTTGCTGTCGTCCGGCCAGACACAGCTCGAGTCCACCTCAAGTCCGCTGCGCCAGCTACTTCACATGCACGATCCAACCCGGCTATCACGGCGTCCATCACGGCGCTGCGGCGGCATCGCCTCAGCAGCCGCCTGCCGGACAGTCCCCGCGGCGGACGGCCACCAGCTGACTGCCGGACAGTCGCCGCGACGGACGGCCACCAGCTGACTGCCGGACAGTCCCCACGGCGGACGGCCGCCAGCTGACTGCCGGACAGTCGCCGCGACGGACGGCCCCCAGCTGACTGCCGGACAGTCGCCGCGACGGACGGCCCCCAGCTGACTGCCGGACAGTCGCCGCGACGGACGGCCACCAGCTGACTGCCGGACAGTCCCCACGGCGGACGGCCCCCAGCTGACTGCCGGACAGTCCTCGCGGCGGACGGCCCCCAGCTGACTGCCGGACGGCCGCCGCCAGCTGACTGCCGGTGACAGTAACGGCACACCGTCCTGTCGGCCCGCGTTGTGTCCGCTCGGACCGGAACACGGCGGACGGCTTTCAGCCGTGTTCCGCCGACCACGACCGCCGGCTACGATGCAGCAGAACGCGACGGGAGAAGCGGCGCCGCTCGCGCAGGCGCGGCTCAGGCGGCGCCGACGCGGGTCGTCTGCAGCACGCCGTCCAGCAGCTGCAGCGCCCGGTGCAGGTTGACCTCCACCCAGCAGGGCGTCTCCTTGATGCTCTGTCGGTGGTAGTCGGGCCCCCAGCCCTTGACGAAGCTGAGCCGCAGGATGCACAGTCGGCGCAGGTCGTCCACGCCGAGGCCGGCCGTCGGCGCCATGGTGACGGCCGGTGCGATGCCGCCCACGCTGCCGACGCCCGGCATCTGGCCGGACACCGCCGCCGCCTGTGCCGCCGCCGCCGCTGTCGCCTGCGACGCCTGGCCGTCACAGCGAGGTTAGGCGGGCTCGGCGAGCTGGCACACGTCATCATAACACACGGCATAGCGTAACATCGAGGTTAGGGCGGGGTCGGCGAGCTGGCACACGCCATCATAAGACGCAGCATAGCATAACGTCGAGGTTAGGCGTGGTCGGCGAACTGGCACATGTCATAACACACAGCATAACATCACATCGAAGTTAGGCGGGTTTCGGCGAGCTGGCACACGACACACGTCAACGCCGACCCAGTCAACTATCGTCGAGTATGTCGCCGAGTAACGCCAACGTCGAGAGGAGGGTGAACACGCGTCCAGATAACACAGTGTGCCACCCCTCACTGAGTGTGTTGCTGGGTGACGCCAACCGCGTTAGTCGGAAATAGCGTCGAGGTCGTAATACAAATGTGGGTGTGATAACACGGCACGACATACCGTGAAAGGTGTGCAACATCTGGTACACTCAGGCCTACTGCTACTGCACGGCAACCAGAGGTTCTGAACCATATGCATAAGCAAGCCATTCGCTTAAAACGAACCTTCGGTTCTTGTACGACTCATAAAACTATAAAACTGCGTAGTCAAAGAACGTCGCCAGTCTTTCAATCCGACTGGTCGCGGGTGGATTCGGCTAATCCCGTCGGTTGCGGGATTCGAACCCACGATCTTGCGATCAAGAGTTCAACGCCCTACCGACCGAGCTACGACCCCTGCAATTCGCTGAACCTTGCCGTGATTACTGACGTGACGCTTATACAACTATGAAAGAAATGGTTGTCAATGCTGAAGCATCGCTCCAGTATTGACCAACTGAAACACACAGTTTGCACTTACTATCCGACCATTGTGCACGCCTTTACTCGGAGACATTTTGCGCGCTTCGAAGCACGATAAAATACCCAATTCAAACACCTTCGTAAGATGAAAAAACTGAACGGCAATACGCAACCCTTCACATGCATTTGTTTACCAGACCTCGCGTGAATGGTTCACATGCGATCGCCTGCACGATTACCCACCGCTTTTTGTTTGTTTGCTTGTTGGTTCACGACACACGGCTAATGGCGCCGCCCACACTGTCTGCCGGTGCGGGTGGAAATGTCCGAGTGCGCTAGAGTCGAACCCGGACCTTTGGTACCCATAGCCCGACACCTTAACCACTCGGCCATCCCCGCCCCGATTACCCGACCGCACCCCGCCACTTCCCCGCCCCACCTCACCCGGCACCCGGCCAGAGCGGCACGCGCGCCGCCGCCTCACCTGCTGCTGCATCTGACGGTGACACTGGTGCAGGTCGAACACCTTGATGTAGGCGGCCGGGTAGATCTTGTGTACGGCGTCGCCGGGCGCGCGGCCCGCCTCGCGGTCCAGGTAGTAGCTCTGTACGAACACGGCGTGGTCGCTGAGGCAGCGCAGCCACACGTCGCCCTCGCCCTGCACGTCCAGTAGCACTCCCTTGCCGATGTGAAGCCTGCCGGCGCACGCAACACGTCAACGGGGCACAGGGTACAGCACGGCCTGTTGCACACGTCAACACAACACAGGGTACAACCAGCCTGTTTGGCATACGTCAACATAACACGAGGTACAGCACGGCCTGTTGCACTCATGTCAGCACAACACAGGGTGCAACGCAGCCTGCTGCACACATGTCAACACAACACAGGGTATAGCACAACATGTTGCACACATGTCAGCACAACACAGGATAGAACACAGCATGACATGGCGGCGGTGGTGGTGGCGGTGGCGGTGGCGGTGACGGTGGCCGTGGTGGCGGCGGCGGAGGGGGCGACGGTGGCGGTGATGATTGTTTCGTAGTGGCTTGGTGCGTAAGTGCTCGCCGACTACCAGGTCATTGTGCGCCCAACACATGGACGTTTGTAACCAGGTGCACCGGAGCGACCGCACCACAGCGCAACTCCGAATAGCAATGATTCGCACCGGGACGGCGGAGGTGAGCGTTCCATCATGTGACATTAAACATCAGAAGGGAGGGTCAGGACATTAAACATGCCTGTCTTGCCCAGTGTTCTCTGCCCGGAGGGATGGCTCACATTTAGTTATCTGCTCTAGGCGCGGACCGCGGCCGGCCCTTCGCTTCAGAATGGCATGAGGGGTGAACCACACCAAATTCTGCGTCTTGGGGGAGGCTATACCTCAGCTGGCCCTCCGTCCCAGGAAGGGTGGACCTTGCCCGACCCTCTGCGTCCGCGAGGGGCGACAGAACCCACCTGGCCTTCTCGCTCTGCTCGGTGCGGTGTACGTTGCTGAGCGCGCCCAGGCAGAAGCGGCTCTCGCCGGACGGGTCCACGTACCCGTCCACCGTCACCGACGTCATGCCGGACGGCACCTTGAACGCCTCGCCCACCTGCCGGCGCAGCCACCCGTGAACACTAGTCGAGCTGAGGCCCCAGAGTGGACGCCCCGCCCGCCCTCCGACGCGGACACCCGGCACCAGTGTACAATGGACCAGCCCAGCCCAACCCGGCCTCCAGAGCAGAGGCGCTGTCGCAGAGGTGATACATGACTGTAGTGTAGACCAACTCGTGTGGCCAGTGCCGGACAGAGCTGCTGGAAACTGCGCCAGTGTTAAAATATTGGTTTTTCATTAGGTGTGAGATGTCGAAACGAGCACAGTAGGACGTCGAAATTTGTCATGGAATTAATGTCATTTTAAATGCTTTTGATGTCCTTCCGACTTAAATTTGAGCCAATGGTTGCACCTTAATCAGTCGTCTTCATATTCATATGTTAGGAATAGCTATATTCGGGATAACGATTAAAAAAATATATACACTGGCGATGCATGCGATATCCCATCATGGATAATCCCTTTACCTGAAATTGCACTGCAAAATGTTCGTGTATCACCATCCATTTTGACCATGATCATAATACTAAACAAACGAGGTACTGTTAGAAAGGAGCCACGCAGAGTGCATAAGCTTGAATCACGAAGCAGGATGCACATGCTTCTTGCAGAAGGATGTCGATTGAGTGTTCAGAAAGTGGTAAATTCCACCCTATTTTACAAATAATTTAATACTGGACTGCGCTGTCCTGGTTCACCTATGCTGTAGCTGAATTGCAGATTTATTGTGCGGTGCACATAGTAGGAATAAACAGTTCTACGTTCTACCTCAAGGTGTAAAGGTGTCCTTGTACATGAATTCGTGCTGGTGCATGTACCGACACATCATAGGGTTCGCGAGAACCAGTCATTAGAGTACAACTGCTGCCAACCTCCCACGAACCCGCGCGTCATCAGTATCCACCCGTGTTCAGCCCACTCCGTCTCCAAACACCACCGCACCCGAGTGTCCAGCCCCCCCCCCACACACACCGACCTTACCCGGATGTCCAGCCCCCACACCGACCTTACCCGGATGTCCAGACCCCATACCGACCATACCCGGATGTCCAGACCCTAAACCGACCATACCTGGATGTCCAGCCCACCACACCGACCGTACCTGGTTGTCCAGCCCCCCCCCCCCCTCACACACACACCGACCTTACCTGGGTGTCCAGCTCGAAGTAGGTGATGTTGCACCAGAACTCTGGCGGCGGGACGCTGGAGAGCAGCACCTGCGTGTCCTGGTGCTGCATCTGCGCGCTGGCGCCGCCGACTGAAACCCAACACGGGCCGGCGTCAGTACAGGCGCCAGGCGCCAGGCACCAGGCACCAGCAGTGGCTTCAGCAACTCAAACCGAACAGCGGTCGGCAAACGCGCACCAGCAGCGCACCGAAACCAATCAATCACTTGGCGTCTCCACCTAAACATAGTGCAATACCGGAACAGTGGAGTTGCAGCGAAATGTGGATACACACCCGGACGGAAGTCAATAAAGTGCTGGCTCAGATTGGTCTGCAAACAGCAATGATTTCGTTCACATGGTTCTCACCGCAACAGCACGTCCGTCAAATGACACGCAGCGTTTGTCTCGAAGTTTCTCTTCACAGGCACAAAATGCATGTTGTGCCATTGGAACACCAATCCGGGCTCTCAAAATCAAGGAAAACAAACGGCGCAACATACATTAACCAGCGTGCAGCAGCGAGGTCATCAACGGCCGCTTGACCTGTGTAACCTACACGGGCACCGTAATTAGAACGTCATATCCTGTCTTTCGTTTGTGTCCTCAACAGACCGCTAGTGCAGTGTCGGTTCCACAGATCCACTTGAACCTCTCTGCCCTAGTTCCCACTGCAAGGCCAGACTGGTATAGCCAGGTAAGGGTAGAGGGACAAGGGTAGAGGGGAAGGGAGGGGAAGGGGAGGTGCAGTGGAGTGGAAGGGGAGGTGCAGGGGAGGGGATAGACGGGTGAAGGGCCTTGGGGAGGTTAGACAGGTGTACGGGAGGGGAGGGCAGATGAGTGGCAGGTGAGAGGCAGGTGAGGGACATGGGAGGGGAGGACAGGGGGAGAGGCAAAGGGAGAGGCAGTGGAGAAACAGGTGAGGGACGGAGATTGGAGAGGCAGGACAGGTGTGTGTGTGTGTGTGTGTGCGAGGGGCAGGTGAGAGGGCAGGTGAAGGGCAGGCGAGGGGCAGGTGAGACAGGTTAGGGGCAGGTAAGGGTTGGTTGGTTGGTTATTTGGGCTTACGGGCGCATCGACTGCGTTGGTCATACAGCGCGGGGCAGGTAAGGGGCACGTGAAGGGCGGGTGAGGGACAGTTGAGTGGCAGGGGATGGGTGGGCGGGTAAGGGCCAGATGAGTGACATGTAAGAGGCGGGTAGGGGTCAGGTGAGGGACAGTTGACTGGCAGGGGACGGACAGGGCAAGGAAGGTGCAGGGGATGGATGGGCGGGCACGGGGCAGATGAGGGACAGGTGAGAGGCGGGTAGGGGCCAGGTGAGGGACAGTTGACTGGCAGGGGACGGACAGGGTAGGGAAGGTGCAGGGGATGGGTGGGCGGGTATGTGCAGATGAGGGACAGGTAAGAGGCGGGTAGGGGGCAGGCGAGGGACAGTTGACTGGCAGCGGACGGACAGGGCAGCGGACGCGGCATCTCACAGCTGTAGGCGGCCGGCCGGTCCGGCGCCATGTTCTGCGTGTAGGTCAGTGTGGAGGAGCCGGAGGTGCGGTCGCCGCCCGACGGCCACGACGAGACGGTGGCCGCGCCGCCGCCGAACCGGGCCGCGGCAAGCGAAAACCCGTTGGTCGGCAGGCGCGGCGACACTGTCGAAGCGGCGCCGCCGGCTGTCGAGATAGTCCAGGGTCAGGGTAGTCGAATATTCTCACACCAACGCAACACTTGGTCCCCAGACCACACAAAAATAGCACTCAGTTCCCATACCAGAGCAACAAACACCTGATCTCCAGACCACTTCGGCATAACACTCACTTCCCAGAACACATAAGCATAACACTTGGTCCCAAGGTTACACTATCGCAACACTCAGGTGCAAGACCAAAGGAGCATAAAGCTCGGTCCCCAGATCACACCAACATAACGCTCTATCCTATGTCCACACCAACCTAACACTCAGCTCCCCAGATCACGCTGACAGAACACCCGGTCGTGCTCAGACCACACCAACCGAACACTCGGCTCCCAGATCACGCCGACAGAACACCCAGTCACCAGACAAGAACGGCACAGCCCGCTGTTCCCACAACAGACAAACCCTCGGTCACATGGTGCACAAGCACGTGGGCCGACACCGAACACTCCTGCCACGCCGCCACCACAGCAGGACACTGCGACCGTGACGTCACACGCCAGGCCGCACCAATGGCCGGGCCGGACCGGGCCGGCTGTGACGTCACTGGCGTCACGTGGGCGGGTATCTGAGGTGGTCCGGCGGCCGCAACAGCTGGGGACGACACCAACAAAGGCAGCGGCCGTGCAAAAAAGACGCGATGGCCGCGATTCGTCGTAAATCAAGTCCATTAAAAATCGCCCGGCACAGGGCCGCTTTACGTCTGATCGATACGACAAGAGCCAATTTGGGCGCAAATTTCCACCAGATAGTGCTCAATTTGTCACGGCTCTCTCAGAGCTTAACCTCACGATATCAACCACTATAGCCCGACCGCCCACTGGGCCATTCTGGACACTCGGTCAACGAAAGATATAACATTTGCTCTCGGAAAAGAAATCGACTATTACAAAGGCGAAATTTTTTGATATCCTCCGCAAATATGCCGATGACAGAAATCACAAAACACTAGCACTCATGGATGGGTCGAAACACGAGGTCCAGGTAGACATCGGTATCACCGGGCCAGGCCCCACGCTTTCCAAGCGTTTATAGGGCAACTTCTCTATCCACTCTGCTGAAGCAATGGCCATTCTGACTACCATCTTCATTCTCATGATGCACAAAACTAGAAATGTAGTAATTTTATCAGATTCCAAATCCGTCCCCCAGCTAATTGGCAACACCCACGGCTGTCCACCTTAAATCATTTGCATAATCAAACAAATCGTGGAACATACCGTAAACAATAACTTTTCCCGTCCCTGGATACAAAACCACGCCAACATCCAAATGTAATAAAGAAGCAGGTCGGTTTGCAAAGCAAGCATCGGGATTGAAAACTTACCCCAGTATGAAATGTTCGCAGACGATTGCAAAGCGCTCCTACAACGCCCCATATGTCAGCATCATCAGAGCACAGACGCAAAACAACTCAAACCCAACACAATATAACGCAAACCCAACCACCTACACAGCACCAAACCAACGGCAGGCACACGGAACACATCAAATCAATCCCACCGACAAAAGAAAGTCATCCTCACTATACTTGGAACTTGTCACACAAAACCAACACAGTCTCAACTAGAGGATGCCCAATAATATACACCTTACTGCAACGCCTGCTGATGGACACACGTGAGAGGTCCCTTCCGCAATCACACTCCTCTCCCTCCAGCAGGATAGCAGCTGGTGAATTAGTGGAAACAGAAGCACTTCGGCCAATAGCCATCATGGCCACCGAATGAAGATGAGTAAGTGTCCACGAGCTAGTATAGCCATGCACAGGAAGAACGCACAAAGTGCAGCCGAGCCCGCATGCCATATCGTGCACGCAGCAGCCCCCGCAGAAGAGCCCGCTGTTATGAGCCAGCTCCGACCTGTCTCCCGCAGGTGCGCGGTGCCAGTGACTGACCTAAAACGCCGGCGTGCGAGTGAAACGGCTTGCTGCAACAGCAAGGAAACGAACACATTCGGTACACAGTCAACCGTGCAGAAGAGGCAGCCGGCACCGTCTACTGAAGTGCGACAGGTCTGAAATGAAATACAAGATGAATGCCAAAACGGAAGCCGGACCAGCTCTGGCACAGCAGCAGGGACAAGTACGCCGAATAGACCAGACGAACTGGCGTTGCTCTGTCACTTGATACGAAGTGCGAGGCAGGGAACGGCTATCGTGCGAGAACACTTGCAATACAAAACCGCTGTTAGTAGTGCGGCCGAACACAAATACATGCGCTCCAACAGATGCTCGCTAAGGACGCAAGGCAGAAAAAAACGAAGGAATCTACAGCGATTCAACGACAGACCTGGCGATCAGAAAACGCATGCGACTATGCCTGTCCATCAGAGAGCAATGGCCATCCGATCGGCACAATGTTTGGCGAACATGCCTCGGATGCTCGCCTTGCCGGCCAACATGCGCAGACGACAGAGAACCGTCGGGCAGCACAACACCGCCAGACACGACAGCTCCCGACCACGCCCTATACCACCGGTCTCGGCAGCTGTCGACCATGGCACACACCACCATACACGGTAGCTGCCGACCGTGACCCACACCGTCAGTATCCCCGCCTGTCACATGGCGGCGATCACCTCAGCCAGCCCCCGCGGCAGACCCGCCCCGGGGCTGACAGGGCGGCCGCCTTACCGTGCGGCGGCTCGGTGGCGAAGCCGGCCGGCGGCGCCGACTCGGTCGCCGACGTCTGCGGGCCGCAGTCGGCCGATGACGTCATCGAGCCGCCTGAGGGCACAGGGCGGGTCAGGGCGGTGTTTGCGTCACCTCTGATCAGCACGGCGGGTCAGAGCACGGTGCTGAGGTCACTTCAAATGTAGCATGGTAGGTCACCGGGTGTTGATGCAAGCTGTGGGGAGGACAAGTCGGGGAACGGCGTTGAGGTCACCTCAAAAGGAGCAGGGTAGATCAGCGGGTGTTGAGGCCATACGTGGGGAGCAGAACAAGTCGGGGAATGGCGTTGAGGTCACCTCAAAAGGAGCACGGTAGGTCAGCGGGTGTCGAGGCAATCTGTGAGGAGTAGAACAAGTCGGGGAACGATGCTAAGGTCGCATGTGGTGGGCGCGGAAGATCAGGGTGGCATTGAGACCACGTGTGGGCGGTGTTAGTTCACAGGTCAGGGAGTGTCGAAGTCATCTGTGATGAGCAGAGCGGATCGGGTACTGCACATGGTGTACAGGCCACCTGTGGTGAACAGGGTAAGCAGGGTGGTATTGACACCACGTGAGGGTGGTGTTGATACACAGTCCAGAGCGCTTCGTGTTTCATGGCGCGCAAATAGCATGACGCACAGTGATGGTAATGCCACTTCGTGAGGAAGTCTGAGTAGACTTCAGACCACCTGTGGGTCGCGGGGGGAGGTCATGCTGGTGTTGAGACCGTCTGGGGTGAGGGCGGGCGGGTCACGGTGCTAGTGGCGACATCTGTGGCGAGTGGGAATGGTCAGTGTAGTGTTGAGATTGCCTGGGGGCTCCACAGAGCGGTGACGGCAGCCTTCTACAGGGAGCAGGGTGGACACGTTGGACAGGTGATTGGAGGGGTGGGACACGCGGGAGGTGGTAGACACATCGATGCGCATGTGACGACGGTGACACGTGCAGCAGGACAGAAATTAGTCTTGTTCATTGGGTGATTCACGAGGCACTTTATGCACATGTACGGCTAATGGCGCCGCCCACACTGTTTCGCCGGTGGGCCGCGGGATTGGGAAATGTCCGGAGCGGTGCGAATGTCGAACCCGAGATCTTCGGTACGCAGAGCCCAACACCTTAACCACTCGGCCACCCCGTTCCTGAAGTTGGTCTGAGCAGTTCCGCAGCCTGCTGGGTCCCGGGGCGTACACCGCTGTTACGACTATCGACGAACGGCAGCACTTCACCAGTCAGAAATAGCTGAATGAGGGGAGGGCGGGACACCTGACCGGAGTTGACCAGGGGGTGGCAGACACCGGTCGGGGTGGCCGGGACTGAGGACCGGCCAGACGGCGCCACACCGCCGCCGCCCCGCTGACCGTGCGCCTGCAGACCGAAGGGGTGCGGATGTGCGGCCGAGCGCGGCTGGCCGGCCGCCGCGTCGCCGGTGGCCGCCGGCTGCTGCGACGACTGCGACGCGTCCGACGGCAGGTCGGGGTGGTCCGAGCCGGCGCCGTACTCATTCTTCACGGTGCCGGACTGGCCAGACGAGTGCAGTGACAGTCCGGAGAGGTCTACCGACAGAGCGCGGCTGAGCGTCGGACACAGGCACATACGTGCAGCTCGCCGGGACGCACGGAGAGGTCCGCCGAGCGAGCGGGGGCACAAGGAAGAGGCCTGCCGACGAAGCACGGGCTATCGTCGGACACACACATACGGCCGGGTCGCCGGGACACACGGGCGGTCTGCCTGGGTCCTG
Organism: Imbricaverruca yamaguchii; assembly: GCA_034440575.1. Lineage (NCBI taxonomy): Eukaryota > Metazoa > Arthropoda > Thecostraca > Neoverrucidae > Imbricaverruca > Imbricaverruca yamaguchii. The sequence goes on along the minus strand of JAOTOL010000882.1, from coordinate 128,151 downwards.
CCTGGAGGTCCGTCGTGACACCCCGGTGGCCCATCGCGACAACCTGGAGGTCCGTCGGGACACCCTGGTGGTCCATCGGGACAACCTGGAGGTCCATCGGGACACCCTGGTGGCCCATCGGGACAACCTGGAGGTCCGTCGGGACACCCTGGTGGCCCATCGGGACAACCTGGAGGTCCATCGGGACACCCTGGTGGTCCATCAGGACACACTGGTGGTCCATTGGGACGCCCTGGAGGTCCGTCGGGACACCATGGTGGTCCATCGCGACACACGGATGATCATCGGACACATATGCGTACGAGTAGCCCTCCGAGGCACACGAGTGGGGCACCGGGACACCCAAGACATACGAGCGGTCCTCGGACACCCAGCCCCCGGGTGGTTCTCAGACACAGAGACACACAGGCGACCCTCGGCCACTGAGATACACGGACAGTCCCCGGACATCGAGATATACGGATGGCTTTCAGATACCGAGAACACAGGCGGTCCTTGGACACAGATTCACAAGCGACCCTCAGCCACCGAGACACATGGACGGTTCTCGGCCACCGATATGCATGTGACATCGTCGGAAACCGAGCCACAGGAGGCACTGACCTACACCCGTGGGAGGAGTACTGACCTATCCCCGCCGACACCACCCTCTCGTAGTGGTATGGGTTCACGCACACCGCGTCCGCCTTCAGGTCGAACGCCAGCGAGCAGAACTTCGCGTTTTTCAACTCATTTTTGTGCAGGTCCGGCCAGCGCCAGATCTTAGCGTAGATCACGTGCGGGAACCCCTTCCGACCTGCCACCTGACGGCAAACCCGGCAAACAGTGCGAAACATTGGGATCACCATCGGCTCTCACCTAAATTATTAAACACATCACGTATGTCTTGATTCACAGATGCATTGGAATCCACATAGCATTGCTTCACGCGCGACATGTGATCTAAAACGCCGGCCTAAAGTACAACGTATAGACTTTAGTGTTGTCCATAGTGCGATGTTGTATATCCGTGTATGGCTCGTGTGCCGATACTGGTTGTCACACCATGATGATGGCGAAAACAGTTCCAGCATGACGGCAGACGTAGTGCGACCGGTGGACTGCAAAGCAGGTAAGGTGTGCGTGCAACTACAATGGAAGACAACATGCCACTTGCAAACAAAACGCCGCTACAGTTCGCTGATGATGACGGTTGAAGTGATGCTCACCTGCATTGTCTGAAGGATAAGTATCACTCGAGTCGCATCGGAGTGACTCAGTTAGGTGCGGACATTTTCGGCGTGGGTCAGCTAGAGTTGTAAACAGCATGACATGCAGTTGCAAGCAGCATGAGTGTCATGCAAGCAGTGTAAAACTTTTGGCCAATAATTCACTGGACTGCCAGTGATGGAAGGCAGGCTGTGTGGCAGGTGGCATTACATGTGACAGACGATAGGCTGCGCGGCAAATGACAGGCTGTGTGGCAGATGGCACCACATGTGGCACATGACAGGCTGTGTGACAGGTGACCGGCCATGTGACAAATAATAGGCCATAGGCAACAACAGGCAGTGTGGTGGAAGAATGACCATGCGACAGATAACAGATTGACATCTGTCATCACAAAGCATTTTGCACATCACACCCGACAGTTGGCAGGTGAAAGGCAGTGAACAGCTACATGACAGAGTTCAGGTCATGCAGCGATGACGGGCCGTGTGACAGATGCCAGCTGGTACCCTAGATGACAGGCCACTGTCCACCACAGTCCACGTCCACGTGACCGACCGACCGACCACAGTCCACGTGGCAGATGGCAAGCCGTGTGACGGACGACACGCTATGTGACGGACGACACGCTATGTGACGGACGACACGCTATGTGACGGACGACACGCTATGTGACGGACGACACGCTATGTGACGGACGACACGCTATGTGACGGACGACACGCTATGTGACGGACGACACGCTATGTGACGGACGACACACTATGTGACGGACGACACGCTATTTGACGGACGACACCTAGACGACACGCTATGTGACGGACGACACATATGTGACGGACGACACGCTATGTGACGGACGACACGCTATGTGACGGACGACACGCTATGTGACGAACGACACGCTATGTGACGGACGACACGCTATGTGACGGACGACACGCTATGTGACGGACGACACGCTATGTGACGAACGACACGCTATGTGACGGACGACACGCTATGTGACGGACGACACGCTATGTGACGGACGACACGCTATGTGACGGACGACACCTATGTACGGAGACACGCTATGTGACGGACGACACGCATGTGACGGACGACACCTATGTGACGGACGACACGCTATGAGACGAACGACACGCTATGTGACGGACGACACGCTATGTGACGGACGACGAGCTATGTGACGGACGACACGCTATGCGACGGACGACTGAAGCCCCAGTAACCGCACTCACCTGCAGGCGGCCGTCGAGGGTGCGCGGTATGGTGACACACTTGCTGGGGTGGGCGCCGTTGGTGGTGATCGCCGTGATGAGCGAGTCCAGCTCGTGGCGCTTCTCCTGTCGCCAGGCAAAGGCAGCCGTCACAAATCACTGCAGCGGCGACAGCTGAGGCATGGCTCCGGCAACTCCGGTGACAGTTGAGGCATGGCTCCGGGAACTCCGGTGACAGTTGAGACATGGCTCCGGGAACTCCGGTGACAGCTGAAGCACGGGTCCGGCAACTCCGGTGACAGTTGGGGTATGCCAACCGCACAACTCCGGTTCATCCCCGGTGTCCCCGGTAGACACGTTGCGGTAGTTCAGCCACGCTAGTGTTACAGAAGTAGCTCAGTCGGACGGCGCACCAGTCATCAGCAAGTCGTGTTCGAGTGCGCTGGCTCGGCACCAGCAAATCGAACTCAACCTTGCATTGTGCTGAATAACGACCGCTGGATTCGGTGACGGCGCCCGAGCCCAGGCGGTTAAACTATGGAACTGCGCCTCCACAGTTCCTTACCTATGACTCAACAGCTAAATCTCAGCTCAACTCTGCTGAACAGTTCACCACCTCTGATGAGTTGATGCAGTGATGTTATCTCACATTGGCTGATGTGAGAACTGGACAGTGTGCGCCACTGTATCTTAAACCGGCCAAAATCACGGTCTAAATTGTTCGTTGACTGGCCGGCTATTTGAGCTTCAGGGTTCCTCGAACTGCAGTGGCTACCCAGAACACATTTATGTGATGATGAGAGTCAGAGGAGCCAACAAACTCACTATCCATTGGCAGGACTAAAAGCGCAAAATTGTAGGCTCCATAGAACGAATTCGTGTTCCACACGCCTCCCTCGCCACATGTACTCCGCTAACAGATCGACGGTCGCTAGTTCTGCACCAGTACGCCCCACAGCAAAGATGGCCAACTCTGCCTCAGCACCGTCCTGACCGTCCATAGGATGTGGAGGAGCCGACGGGTGGCAGGTGTGATAAGTGTATGATGTGACGGTATTTAGAATGTCACAAAAACCAAGAATAACTTAACATTGGTGCCAATGCCCGATGATAATATATTTGAGGCTGCTAGACAATATGTCTACAATTTTGGTACCAGCTGACTTATGGGCCTTGGGGAACTTCATTGTAAAAATGTGATGCTTGAGCACCATCTGAACTGACTCAAAGGCGAACTTGATTTTAGAAGTCCAGCAGCATGCTTCAAGTGATCAACAGGAAAAGCACCCCCTGGAAGGAACCACCTCTTAAGAAGAACCACTTGGAACTGTTGATCTTACCACAAATATACTATACACCACCCCCACATAGCCATCATTGCATGTGTTACTATACCACACTCCTGCATTGTCATCAGTTCATGTGTTACTATGCCCCACCTCTGCATAGCAATCAGTACACATGTGACTATACACAACCTCTGCACAGCCATCAGTCAACATGTTACAATGCACAACCTCTGCATAGTCATCAGTTCATGTGTTACTGTGCCCCACATAGACACACGGGAGGGAAGCAGCACCGGAACGGAACCGCACCACAACAGCACAGACCATGCTTTGGCAAACTCATGCATACAACCTGACAGAAAACAATGGCAGACTTTCCACGAACATAAAAAGACGCACCATCCACAAGAGGCCGGACGCGGGTGGAGAACGCGGGACTATCCACAGGGGACCGGGCACGGGCGAAGAGCATGGGACTATCTGGGTTTAAAGGGTGCATCCACTGCAATGACCATATAGCAACATGGACCATTGCATGTTCCTATATCTGTAGTTAAAGGGTGCATCGACCACAATGACCATACACCAGCATGGGACTATCTGAGTGTAGAGGGCCCATCAACTGCAATGACAATATAACAACCTGGGACCATTGCATGTTGTTATATCTGGGTTTAAAGGGCACATCAACTGCAATGGTCATATAGCAGCATGGGACTACTTGGATTTAAAGGGCGCATAGACCGCGATGGTCATACAGCAGCATGAGACTATCCACAAGTGTCTGAACACGGGCGACGGACACGAAATATCCACAAGAGAGGCGGGGGCCGCCGACCAGCCGACCTTCAGCTTCTTGACGAGACTCTCGATGGCCTTGCGGGCGAACTCCTCCGACTCGCCGCCCTGCCGGTGGCACATGAGGCTGTGCACGATGCTCAGGCAGGCGTCCGTCGACGTGGGCGACGTGCTCTGCAGTGCCGGGTTCATCATGCCAGCGGGCGGCCACCTCGTCACGTCACCAGCCGGCCGGACGTGATGACGTCACCCGACGGCAGTCGCGCGCGGCGTCCTGCGGCAACAGCAGCGACACCGCCGGTCAACGGCCTTCTCGTGGACGGTGGTGGGACTAGCTGGCAGCGGCCGGGCGTCAGGTTTCTGGAAGAACGCCGTGGCGTTATTTGACAAACGTAGTCGGTACGTTATTTGACGGCAGGTAAAGATGTCGTCGGGCAACAGGTCGGAGCATCAAGTGACCATCGTATCATTGTTGATTTTGGGGAAATTTATATCTGACGATTCCAGGACAAATCGCCAAGTCATGTTCACCACACCCCCTCCAATTTTTATGGAAATAGATGCATGGGGAAAATGACAGCTCAGATTACAATTGAGATTTTCAGCTTCCCAGGTTTCAAATGTCATGGGTTACAGGCCATACAAATTTTGAGATCACAGAAGAAGTGCATATGGAAAACATGTATTAAACTGGACTCAGTTATTAGGGCTTGAGGGTGGATCAACTACATTGGTCATGTAGTGCCCATTATTAAACTTGAATTGGCATACCATTCCATTAAAGCAATACTACCTGGTTATGGACAACTCATTTTAGTGCAGCAAAATTTTGCACATGGCTTAGTTTGCCAAGATGTTTATGCATACAAAAATGCTAACATTGGTTTTCAACCCCACTAAAACAAGGTTAATTGTCAGCAAGTGCATAGCTATTTTTTGGAATCCAGCTAAAAAATTCATACTACAGCTAAAAATTTTGTACTCCACTACCAAGAAAAAAAATATATGGAAATCCTACACTGCTTCCTTTTCCCTTCTGGAGTACAAAATATTTAATTTAGCTTAGTCACAATCCTGGAGTACAAAATGTATTGGAATGCTTGACACCAACAAACACCAGTTTTTCCAACACTAATTTATTTTGGAATTTTTTTAAACTTTAAAAAAACCTATCTGAACCTGCATTTGAGAGAAATGACTTTCTTTAACATTTGTGAAATTCTTTCTAAAAAATTGTTAGCTTAAAAAACCTAAACTAACCTAAGCTAACCAAACCTAACCAATTTGTTTGCTTAATGGAGGCCAATGTGTGTAAAAACTTTTCTTGCTACCAGCTTAAAGCACAATCATACCAAATTTTCAAGTAAAGAAATATAGCCTGACACAATTTTGAAGAAGCGCTTTAAAAGAAACTGGCCAAAAATCCCTGAAAACCAAAAATAACTTCTTTGTTTTCTCAAAAATGCCTTTTGATTATTTTACAGAGGTAAAATGGATCCAAAATTATCTTGTAGATTTTATACTGTAATATCAAAAAGTGCTGAATTGATTTCAAAAGGTGTTCATTTTCTTCTTTAAAACATCCATGAAACACAAGGCATATATACATATATATATATATATATATATATAAACTATGGAATAGTGGATATGATGATGCAGTAGGTACCTGTTTACTTACTTACTACTTACTACTACTAATGATATACAATGTGCTACATTTGTAGTGAAGATTATGATCATGTATTTCTTTGCGAACTGAAAAGTAATCATTTGCATAGACAATGAGTAGTCATATCATCATTTAGACATTAAAATACCATGTATTAAAAAATCAAAAGAATCAAAACCTACCATGAACTCCAATTATGCCCTAACCAACTGAAAAGTGAGCATTTACACAGGATAGCAGTGGCCCCAACCTAATGACATCCATAAATGTTCAGAGTGGTCATGGTTCAGTAAATAAGTGGTCACATGTCAAACATGTCTATGAAAATCATTGGAAAAGGAAATTCCCAGAATTCCAATATTACCTTCAGACACACACATTTAGAGCTTGAAATGTGCATTTACACATTTGCAGTTCCAAATGTTGATATCATCTTGCTCACCAACACAAAAATGCATACATTCCTAGGTGTTTGCACCAGAAATGACTAGTCGCATTGTCTGAATTACACTCAGAAGCATGCTTCTACAATGTTTTTTTACCTTAAAATGCAACATCGAAACAAGGATGCCAAAACATTTGTCATCCTTACAGAACATCATGAGATGCAATCCAATAATTTCTGAACAATTCCCTTAAAAATTTGCCCAGCAGCTCCCCAAAATCATGGGCTCCTTAGTCATTCCGTTCTCCTTTTACAATAGCCCTATACCTATTTACCATTAGTCTATACATGTCTGTTCTACCTTGCAACGATGGCACGTTACTACAAATCCTGAAAGGAAATATTACTAAACTTTCCTCTTAACATACCGCGGCCCTTTGTTTATCAATGTTTCAGAAATCGAGGTGGCCAAGTGAGTACCTAGTGGGAAGTACCCTACCCGAGCACCTACCCACCTACCTCGCCATTTCCGAGAAACCAATTTCGCAATGCCCCTCTGGTGAAGCAAGCTTGTACGCTTGCTTGTTTGTAGACGGAATAGATGGAACAGATTAAAGTGTATGTGACGTCATCATGGCTTTTGTAGAGGTGCAAATTTGTATCAAATATTTCCAAGTGCAGGTCAACTTAATTTGCTTCTAAATGAATATCATTATTTTAATGGAGACCCGGAGTAGTGTGTGTGCATCGGAGCATTGCAAGTCTGGAAATGGCTAAATTGATCGAACGATTAGCCTAAGGCACATGGAAAGGTTGGCCAAAATCATAGGCGTAGGTCTCAAACGTCTCAAAAAGTGGGTGGGCAAGAGTCAGTAGCAGTGGCGCATCCAGGAATTTCGCAAAGTACCATGGTTGAACACTTTTGGATAGAGAACCAAATAAATTTAATAGTAAACGCAAAAATTTTACCGCGAAGGGGACAGGCCCCCTCCCCCTGGGCGCGCCTATGGCCAACAGCAGCATGTGCTACTAAAAAAGAACTATCTAGCAGTATAGTGTTTTCAAATTCACACTTCTCGCTGGACTTGGAACTCTTCCATGACTGATGGATTCTTTTGTAATAATATGCTTACCTTCCTGGTGTGAGTGAAACCATTGGTATTACTATCTCTCTTCGAACAAAACGTCTTTAACTTCCGCTATGTGCGTGTGTGCGGGCTGCAAGCTCATTACAGCCTCACTGAAGGGTACGTGGCGCGGCTCAGTTTCCATGATATAGTGCTATACGTCTTTCAGATGTTCCCCGTTGTAAATGTCCACCGATGTTGGTGAGAAGAAATAATAAGCAAGAACAAAGCTTACTTGCTTACTTGCTGGCCCGTGACAAGAGAAGTCTCATGATTGATGCTGTAGAGGATGAGAAACAGGAAAGGCGGGTGATCGCTGGTTGAAAATTATTTGTTCCGGTGAGTGGCAGACCAAGAGTGGTAGGCTGACAGAATGGGGCAGAGAAAAACGCAATAAATGTAAATACATGGTACGGTGTTCGTCCTCAGAGCTTAACTCCAGCACATAGGTGATAAGTCACCGAAATCATCTCTGTAGTACACATCGTGAAATTTACAATATCTGCCACTTGAAATGACATGAAACCGAATGGAAGCGCTTATTTCGGGGACCAACAATTCAGTGCAAAATAGCTGATGGGTGACAATTCACGGCACCTTATAAAATCATAACGTGTTCAGACTTAACACGCGCCCTGGAGGGGGGGCGACATCCGCCTACCCCTCCGGTTTTTCGTAGATATCTCCAGATTTTATCGGCCGATATACGCTATTGCTTGTGTACCTGCCAATAAATGAACGGCGCGTTGTTTAAAGTAAAAAAAAATTAAAATAGATATAAAAATTTTCGAGTTAGGGGTCGCTAAAGTTAAAAACAAATTATCAGCGCCAGACCACAAATATCGGCGCTGATGCGCTTCCCGTATATTAGCAAAAAGGAGGTGTTCTTGGCAAAACTAGCGACTTGTTTGATGTACATTGCCATGCTACATTGTTTCAAAGTCATGTCAAGTCACCGAGGTCAAGTCAGGTCAAGTTCATGACAGGCTAACACACGCCCTGGAGGGGGATGGCAAAATCCGCCAACCCTTCCGATTTTTCGTACATAACTCCATATTGTATCGGCCGATATACGCCAATTTTTTGCGTACCTGCTTAGAAATGACAGGCGCATTGTTTAAAGCAAGAAAAATGAAAATCGGCAGAAAAGTTTTAAAGTTAGGGGCCGTTAAAGTAAAAACAATTCGCAGCGCCAGACCACAAAGATCGGCGCTGATGCGCTTCCCGTCTATTGGTAAAAGGGAAGTGTTCTTGACAACACTAGCGACTTGTTTGATGCATATTGTTATGCTATATAATTTAAAGGTCATGTTAGGTCGCCGAGGCCAAGTCAGGTCAAGTTCATGACAGGCTACTGGAATCAAACTTGGTGAACTAGAATGTGTTATAAATGCAAATGACTGTCATGCGATTGATGTCACTTTACATGTTGCTCCCTGCACATCCCGAAATCTACTGTTTGTCATTGTGTGCCGAAGCGTTTCCATACTTTATTCATGTATTTCACTCCTTTCTTTGCGAAGTCGATTGTGCCGAGCCGCCCAACGGAGCAGTCGGGCTGGGAGCCCGGTTCCGGTAACTTGAGTAGGCAATGACCTAATAAAGTTCTCCTATATAGGTGACCTGAGGTCAAATGGCAGATCTGACATCTGTATTGCATCATTAGTAATGTCCAAAGCATCATTAATGCCAATTTTCGAGCATTGAAAAACAATCACAGCGATCCATAACAATGACAAGCCAAGCCACGCAAAGACGGAAAATTTTGCTATTTTGACCTCATTTGACCTTGAAGATATTGACCTAAGGTCATGAACTTTGCACACAATAGAGTTCACTATCGTGCCCATCCACCCTGCGAATTTCGTTGCTCTAGCCTTCATAGGAGCTGAGATCTTAGGGGGCGGAATCCGCCCCCCACCCTCCAGTGCGCGTTATTTTCAGAGGCCCTCCAGGGCGTGTGTTAAGAGCAACAAGGGGCCATCCTTAATTCAATTCGATGATTAGTTCTCTTCTTCCCACGTTTTCTGGTGGCTAAGATATCCTGATAACCGCTGAGCTTTGGTTCACTTCATCCCATTTGCTAAATCACTCCCAGATTGTCTACCGAACTGAGGATCTTGTCAAGCGTTCTCTTCAGTCCGCACATTTTTGCGATCCTTGGTCTTTTTTAGCGTTTTGCTGCTTTTTGTGCCCCGACGACATCTTTATGGGTATCGACATGTTTACGCATACTCCCGAAGTGTTTAGTTGATGCCCGGTCTTTTTGTTTCTTATCTGGGACCATGCATATTTTGTAGTGCCCAGTCTGTTTTTGAGATGTGGTGTCAAGACCCCGGTGTGCTTTGAGGGCCATGTTGGGTGCTATTTTGGCTCCCGGTGCGTCTATTTAGACCTGCAATGCATGGCTTAAGGCCCTCCAGCATCTTACCGAACTCTGTACGCATTAGATGGTCCGTTGCATCTTCGTCCTCCAATTGTGCTCTTATGGTCCCGCTGTGTTTGGTTCGGGTTCCTCGCTCAAATTTGTGGAACCCCACAAATTGTGTGGCTGCATAGTGACATTCCGGGTAGGAATCGATATTTTGGAAGCCACATGAAACTTGCGGGGTTCCGGCGCTACTTTTTTTTGGTCCCTGATGTGATTCCCAAGGGGAGCGACGAGACGTTTTTGGTCCATGTGCGATTTTTTAACATGTCGTCATTCGGTTGGATGCCCATCGCGAGTTTTAGTGGCTTCGACACGTCTTTGTGGGTCTCAACATGTTTGTGTGTCTTTTGGAGCAATTTCCGGGACCCTAGAGTGATTTTCCATGTACGGACTGTTTTGTTGTTGCCCCGGCTTCATTCATTGGGTATTCTCGATGTTACTTTTTGGGCCCCGGTGCGACCTGTCAAGTTCCTAACGTGATTTGCAGGGACCTAGGTGCGACTTCTTGGTACCTTCAGGCTGAGTGTGATTTTAACGGGCCCCGGCCAAACCTTTTGGAATCCATGTTGTGATTTTCAAGAACCCTGGCACGAAGTTTTTCGGCCACAGCGTGGTGTTCTGGGCCCAGGCGCGAACTTTTGAGGCCTCCGGCGTTATTTCCAAATGCCAAACTCGTCTTTTTGCAAGCCTCATCGTGATTTTTGAGGATCATGGCACGACTTCAGTATGAGTACCACACACATGAGTTCATGCTTTGCATGCCGATGGGGCGTGCTTGCGGGGCGGGTAGCGATTGTCGCACCGTGTCGGTCGTTAAGTTTTATTGGATGGAAACGTTGTTGCGAGAGGCACCTCGACTTAAGACCACTTTGGTCTGTTGTGCCAATCGCAAAATTGCTCATCCTATGTGTGCTATGATGTGCTAAATAAATAAACAAACAAACTTCTTTGTGCTTCCAGCATGATTTTCCAGGGCCCCGGTCCCACTTTTCGGGGCACCAGCGCGATTATCAGCGGCTCCGGCCCAGCCTCTTGGGACCCAGCGTGTTTTTGAGGGTCCGGCCTATCATTTTGGGGCCCAGCGTCATTTTCAGAGGCCCCGGCGAGACGTTTTGGCTCAGCGTTATGTCCAGAGACTAGAAGGGGTACTGGCTCGACTTCTCAGAGGCCCGGGGGGAGTGTTGAATTTGAGAGTGACGAGAAAGGACCATAGGCACATGTATTCACTTGTTTTCTTTTTCGCGCTTGACATCTCGATATAGATTATCCAGCACGGACCACTCTCCGCCGAACGCTTCTAGGTCGTAGTCCGATTCTGCGGCAGTCTTTCACTATGTTGCTTCGGCGATAGTGCTCGGCTACAGTCCATGACGGTAGTTGTGAAGCCTGTAAGAACAAGGATATGACAGGTGAAACGTCGGTGCATTTTAAAAATAATGTCCCAACGTATATTGCTGTGCGATGAAGTACACATGTTCTGACTTGTGGTAGAATACCGTGAACATTTTTACGTTCAACGATGCGATCAATTAAAGAACATTTAAAGTTTCGAGGGAAATATTGGTTAAGCTGACAAAATACTTGCTTTTCCCGCATATTTCTGGGGTAGTTGCTCCTACAAACCCCACAAATGAAAAGTGTTTGACGTGCTCCCTGGTTCATTGTCATTTGGTGAAGAGAACTGCATGAAGATAAAACTACATAAAAACAACATAAGGAAAAAACTACATAAAAACTACATGAGGATAAAACAACATGAAGATACAGCTCATAATGTATCGGCTATATGGTTCGCTTTATCTGCGCGGAAACTTCATATACGAAACATCACGAGGTAGTTTTGGAACTTGGATCCGTTTGTATGATGGCAACTTCTTGATCTTCAGCGGTTGCCACGGAGAAGCACCAATGTCTGAATTTGGCAGTTTAAGTCTGAGCTGATGCATCCTTAACCATATTAAGCGGGGATTATTTCCACGTGTAGGGGGTGGGGGGAGCGATTCGGGCCCCTCCCCGTAAAATCCCTAAAACTAATGGATGTATTCCGGTTGTTGCCTAACACATCACTGTTATTACAGAAATACTCTAAGAACAAAACAACAAGCTTTTACAAAACAAACTAAACAAAACAACAAAACAAACTATGCTCCAAAGAACAAAATATTTGCATACCCGACCGCTATTCAGTTGTCAGCCTGCCAATATTTGTCTGCCAGATGCCGAATCAAAGAATGTCCAACCAGCGATCACCTGTCTTTTCTGTTTCTCATCCTTTTCATTTATGCCCTCCCCGCCACACACGCACATAGCGGAAGTTGAAGAATTTTTGATTGAACAGCAACAGCAAAGAGTGGTTTCACCCGCACCAAGGAGATGAACCCATTATTACAAAATAACCCATCAGTCGTTAAAAGAGTTCCAAGTACAGCAGGAAGTATGAATTTGAAAGTACTTACATTGTGATGATAGTCCTTTTTCAGTATCACATGTTGCTGTTAGTCATAGACGCGCCCAGTGGGCCGACCCCCATCCCCCTTAGCGGTAAAAGTCTTGTGTTCACTATTGAAATTCCCGGGTTATCTATTCAAAAGTGTTCAACCGTGGTATTTTGCGGAATCCCTGGGTGCCAAACTGCTGTTGACTGTGACCCTCCCACTCTTTGAGACGTTCCTACGCCTATGATGGTAAGCATTTACGTTAGCATACGGACATGATACCGACGACATTGAACAAGCATGTTTGGGACACAACGTTCGAGTTGAGAATGATTGATGAACTCCGCAATTGTATGACATATACCGCCTCTTTGGTGTATAATTACCAGTTAACATTGGGGTGTCCTATTGATAACAGCATGCACAGCTATGCGCGACGGTGCAACAGCTATCTCCGTGGAGTTCTGAATTGGCGATGTGTAATATAAGGCTGGCTAAACATGGCTTTGCCATATTCGAAATCTAGGTTTGAAGCTGCACTGTGATAGCATTTCAGAATCTGCCGGCATAAAAAACGCAATATCTCATGGCACATGGTATGACTTCATTTTGTGGCACAAATATCAAGCTAAATACCCAGACTAAGGGAAATATACCACCAACCGACGGGGTCGTCTAAGGATAACACACCACCTGTGGTTTTCAAAGTAATCATATTAATCTTCTTCTGGTACACCTTATACTGAATGGCATGGTTGAATCAGAAACAGAGACAAGACATAACACACCTTCAGTTTCCAGGCGATGTTCAACCGCAGGGCGCAGGGACGATTTTCAGGGCGCAGGGAAGTGAGGATATTATGGTTGAACAAGACAAAAATCAGGTGGAAGGTGGACCTAAAGAACCTCAACAACGGTGGCGATATCCATGGGTGTAACCACTGGTGGTGGGTTGCTGGGGGAGGGGGGGGCATGTCCCCACCCCAATTTCGAATTGGCGATTTGTCCCCCCACTTTTTTCGTTGTCCCCTTCCCCAATTAATTGGGGAAGGTAGCTACTCAGGATACTTAGGTAGCTGAAGCTTAAGCCTCAGCTACCCGAGTATCATTTCCCCAAAATTTTACTTAATCATTTATAGAGTGAAAATATATACGCAAGAGAATCACCAAATGTATTAAAAGCCAATGTAGCCAATCAACGAGCTACACAGGCTATCTGTCGAAGCAAATCTCCCAATGGTAAATCAGCAAAGTCAGAGTTTGCATTAGCCAAATCAGCAGTCAGGTAAATCAGGTTTGCAGCTGCCTAAAACGGCAAAAGGAAGTTCCGTGACCAATTCTGTGTTGTGAAAGGCTAATGCAAACTCTCTGCAATGTCTGAATCCCGCAATGTAAAAAGCCAAACACGAAATGTGTACCCCAAACCAAAATACCCCGAACTCCCGTGGGCCCAAAACCGACCGCGCTTCTGCGTTTTAACTTATCGTCCGCTCAGTGGCAAGTTGGTACCGCCGATACGCGCAGATGAAAGGCGCTGACGCGGTACCTCCAATCCATATATGTATGTATACCTGATCCATGCTTCGACTGGATGCAAACATTATTTAGGGATTAATCAGGAAATGATTTTGAACCGAAATTATTCCGTCATCTGCGATCAATTTCTTACCTTTTATTAACCGTGAACGAGTACTACGATAACTTTTTTGCCTACATCGGAAGCACGTAGGCCTCCAAATGGACAATGATGACGTATTTGTATTAATATCATTAATACCATTTGTATCAATTTGGACATATAGGATGCAGAGACTTCAGGTGCGGAACTTTTTAAAATAGCTGCTGAAAGTCTCAAAATAACAGAAGCAATAAAATAGCACACATCTACTGTACTGTTCCCCGATAAAGCATAACCAAGCTCAACTGATGCTGATGCGACAAAACTGACCGCAATTGGGCGATATGAACATGTGACTCTTGAGAAGCGGTCCTGTTTCTTTTGTGGACTATCGTGTGTCGGTGGTTGTCGTGGCTAGTTTGATTAGTGGTGCGTATTGATGTAGGTGCCTTGATAGGCGTCGATTTATGCAATTTCTGTGATATCGCCGTTTATGGATGTCGTATTGAAGATATAGCGTGCTATTTACTTACGGACAAATCTGTATCAAGGCTGCGCGTGAAAAAAACCGGCAAAAGTCACAAACCTTAATTTGGAGCAACTTTTCCGCCTAGGCACTTTCCTACCCACCCACCTACCGCATGACTGGTCGTTGCGGGACTAGATATTGAAGAACTTTTACAGGTGAGTACCTTACTAACTACCTGCGTCTAATTTCATGAATTGAAGGTGTTTGGCATAGTTGGATTTGTGCTTTGGAATCATGGATATTGAGGGTAAAACTTCTGTGTAATAAAATACAAAGCACATTTTTCTTCACCTGTTCAATTATGATTTTAGTGTGAGCTTACATTTCATAGGGAGCCTTATGTATCCACTCAACTCTGCAAAGTGCAAACTGCTGCAGTGAGAAGTGAGAACCACTGCAGGTACAACACTTGATAAAAAAACATTTGGATATAAACTGCATCAAGGGACCAGTTTTGCCCATGTCCATGAAGATCTTGCTGCACTTGTTATCCTGAGCACAGCTAAATTCTGCTCCAAGCCTGCATAGAATGTATCTAATACTTAATGTGTCAGACCAGCTGCCCTGGATTGTACATTTTCAGTTTCAAGCAATTTCTGATTTCTTGGAATTTATTGTTCTGATGCAGTGTATATGAATGTGCTGTGACCACTTGTTTCCCATGTAAGCAAATACCTACTCATCTGCTGGGAGGAAAAATGACACCCAACAAGGGGCTTTGGTTTGGTATTAAGTCTAACAAAAAGTAATGCTATTTTCTTTAATGTAACAACCTGGCCTAACTTTCCATGCAAATAAGCAAATTATTTTTCAATGGACAATTTGTAAACAATTTATGCCAAAAAATATAATTAAAACATAACCTAACCTTAGAGAACCTGAACAATTTTTGAAGGAAAATTGAATAAAAAATAATTGCCAAAATTAATTTTTGCCTTTTTGTAACATCAAATAAAACCATTACCCAACAAGTGTGTTTTGGAATTTTTGGAAATTTTTATTTTGTGTACTATGCTTAGGAAGGTGATTAAGATTTGAAAAAGGTGGCCACTTTTTCTATGCAAATGCATGTTTTTCAGGTTGTGAGAAAAGTAATGCAAAAAGGGGTGCATTGAGTTTACTAACATCAAAAGAAACCTTTAAAAAAACCTAAGGTAGCATAACCTACCTTTGGATAAAAAATCCTGAAATAAAATAAAATAAAAAAAGTCATGCAACCTATTTTGTGCAAATTATCAGACTTAAAAAAGAAACCTAACATAGCCTAACCTAAACTAGCCTAACACAACCTAACCTAACCCAACCTAACCTAACCTAACAAGCTGCTTCTCAAAAGAGTACATTTTTTGGGGGGAAAACTTGTTTAAAATGTTTCTGGAAACTTCAGTGTTATTTTGCTTTAGGTTGGAAGCAAGAAAAGTTTACATGCATTTGCCTCCATAAAGGAAATAAATGGAGGAAATTTTTGATAATTTTTTTGTTGAGAAAATTGAGAAAAAAATTTGCACAGAAAATAATTGGTCCATCATCTTCAGTCACCAAGAATGGTATTCTGAACAAAAAAAAACTTTTAAGACAATAATACTGATCATATTACAGTGTTAAAATAATGTATTTTGTTTGTTAGGTGTGACATGCTGAAACACAAAAAATAGGATGTTGAGATTTGTCATGGAATTAATGTCATTTAGAATGCTTTTCATGTCTTCCAGACTGAAATTTGAGCCACTGGTGTACTTATGGCTGTGCCTGTATCATTTGTTTTGAGGTTCATAATTTAGGAAGAGCTATACTTGGGATAGGGAGAATATTACCTATGATATTAATTGGTATTGTAATCCCATACCACATTATGGGTAATCCCTTTACCTGAAATTGAGTTGCAAAATGGTAGTGTATCACCATTTGTTGTCAAAAGAATGGACATGATGCATACAAACAAGATACTGTAAGAAAGAATCATGAAGACTTCAGAAGCATGCATCAAGGAACAGGATGTCAATACTTCTTGCAGAAGGCTCTAAATTGAGTGTTCAGAAAGTGGTATTTCCACCCTGTTTCAAGAATAATTTATCATTGCCAGACTGTAATGTAGTATTCCTCATGGTAATCTGATTCAGTTGCTACTCATGTTTGGCTCCCTTCATGATGCCCTCCTGAAGATGCTCATTTATTGCACATTACTTCAAAACTTTATATGATTTTCCTAAGTTTCCATTAATCTAGAACCTCAGGCCAAGAGCAGCTGAATACATGCAATAGTTTCAGATGTATTGGCCTTTGGATTGGATATATTGCATCACTTCAAAATTGTCCTGTTTATGCTATGTTGGAAACTTGATGTTTTGTTTGCGAAAGTATAAAAGTAGAACATTTGCCACAATCACACCATTGCCATATTATTATATTTATGTATATGATTTTGCAGTGTTTAGAATGCTCTTTTGTGTCTGTCCAGCATGTCTAACACTGTATGATCACAATTTTTTTTGGCCTTCTAGGCTGTGTTCTGGGTGGAAGAAATTGTTGGTATTTTTATGAATTTTCATCAGGATAACATGATTGTTTCCATTTGTTTTATAGCCACAGTGTGCTGCCAGAAGTGGTGGGTTGTGTTGAAGGTGTCTAGCAGCACATTAACTGTTACATCTGCCAGGTAAATTTGCATATGAAGGGGTTTGTTGGATTTTGGAGAAAAAATGTTTGAATATTACAACATGTTGAACATATTTCCTAGGAATGTGCACTCATTGATGATGGTAACACTCATTGCCATCAGAAATGCTTACTTTTAGTTGGGAAGCAAAATGTTACTAAAACTGAGCTTTGTTGAGGTATGGAACATGGTATAATAATACAACAACAAAAAAACCTAGCACTGCCCCAGCCAAACTTCCTTTTAAAAGAAAAACAAAAAAGAGGAAAGTATCCTCAACACTTTTAAACTAAAGCTAACCTAACATAACCCAACCAGCCCCAACAGGTCTGTTTGCTTTACAGAGGTAAGTTTTGCAGAACCTTTCTTGGTGATAACTGTCTGAAATAATACAATATGTTCTAGATGGAAAGTTTTAGGCAATGTTGCATCAGCATGGTTTAGATGGCCCATGTTAGGTTAGGTTGAGTTTGCTTTTAATATTTTCTCATGATGACCAATTGTTGGTATCTGATTGTGCCTTTTTCCATATGGAATTGAATGCAAATTGTTGCTAACACTTTCTCCTGTAAACTGGATCAGGATTTCTTGCAATGTCTACTTGGTTTCATGTACATTCAAATATTACCTATCCCATTGTAGGTTTTTATTTGTCACAGTGACATTAGCATTTGGGTGGACACATTGAATTAGTGTTGCCTATCTGAGCTCTTCTTTATATTGAGAACTGGGGGAAGTTGGCAAAGGTTACCATTTCAGTCTTAGATTTGTTGAGTTTTGTTAAACTGATGTACTTGTTTTTTTCCAAATGTCCAACCAGTTTCATATGCATACAAAATATTGTTTATCACATGGCTTTGTTCCCCATGATGTCCACCCTTCCTGCCAGGGTGAGAGGTGGATGACACCATATGACATCAGTTGCTGAGTGTGTCATAAAGCCACAGCCAACAGTCGCATGGCTTTGGCTGCAAAGTTGTTCATTGGTATTTAGCTGGCTAAATTGTAATTTTGAAGGCCCGAATCCATTGGAGGAGGGTCAATTCCACCCCTCCCTTATATAGCCCAGACAAATTCTGCTGTTCCAATCTACACACATTCACACATTTACAATGCGAGTGTCACAAATTGCCAAAGGGCGAAGTTGAATGCAAAATAAATGGGTGATGGGGATTTGATCAAAGCCATTGAGGACTGTTCGTATTTTACACATTGCATTGTTCATGTGCATTTTACTGGTTTTACAGTATTTGGAGTACATAAAGTATGTAAAGTATCCACCTCCACCCAGTGTCGGACTGAGCTACCGGGGGTCGCGGTAGTAGCTCAAGCAGAAGAAAGTTGAACTCTTGATCGTAAGATCGTGGGTTCGAATCCCACAACTGGCGGGATTACCGAGTCCACCCGCGACCAGCCGGCGCGAGAGGCTGGAGACGCTAAGTGACCCAGCAGTCAGCTGCGCCGTAAAAGAACCTAAATACTGCCAGTGGCGCATGAGCCTGATCTGGCGACCATCCCAGTACCGCGGACGAGATTCCGCAGAGCGGAGGGCCAAGTGTGACCCATTTTGACGCGTTTTCAAGCAGCGACAGCCGAACGGCGAATTGCGGGCACACGGCTTGCCTGACTAATTGTTTGCCCCGATCGACGTTGTACCGCTGCTGTCCGGCATACCGCTGCTGAACCAGCGTCGTCGGGCCGCCTGCTGTTGACCTGCTGTGGGACCAGGTCACCTTGCCATCGACATCCGGTCATCCGGTTATGTTCTACTGAACTTGCAGTTCTGCTAATGCTAGAATACTGTGTTGGTGGGGGCGCTGTCAGCCCCCCCCCCCACCCAACGCCCTCAATACACAACAATGATACCTTTTGAGATTTGCGTCGAAAGCTTTCTCTATTTCATCCTTTTTTTTTTGGGGGGTCGGGCCCCCGTATGAAAATTCCTGGCTGCGCCACTGTGTGTTATCAACGTAATTGCCTACTGACGCACGCTGATATGCCGTCAAACATTTGCGGCTTTAAAATAAATAAGTTGGGATGTAAAATGGAGGCATGTGCATCTACATTGGTCGTTGGACGGTGCCGTGTGCCCTCCCAAACGTGTTCCTTAATTCACTGGCTGGCAGTTTGGCGCGGGTCGCGTTCACTTTAGTGGAGGTGGCGCCGGCAACGCACAAGTCGTAAGCTGTCAGGCCACAAAAGACCACTTCTTGGGAGCGTGTTGTGGCGCGCTTTACGAGAGTGGGCCGCGCGCGCGCGACGACGCTGCCGGCGACGGCTTGCACAACATGAACACGCCGAGTGAAGCCTGGACGCAGATCCGCCATTCTTATTCATTGCGTGTGGTGCGCGGTGTGCGGTGTGCCACATCGAGCGCCGTTATTAGCGCCCCAAATACGCCGGAACGACCGCCGCATCTTTGGTGTTATTACAGTTTCGTTTTCTCAGTCGACGCGCGGCCGCCGAGCGGGTTTGCGGCGTGGTGTGTGGCCGGCCGCGCTGGGAGCAGGTGGGGCGTGTCGTGCCGGCGGGCCGACCCGTCGGCACTGAACCAGTTGGGCCGTTCTTTCTGTCGTGGCGCCCGCTTTCTTTCCTTCGGTCGTCCGTTGCGCCCTCCCTCCCTAATACTTACTCAATCACCCACCCACCCATCGACGGCCCATCGACAAATATGAGTCAGTTCATGTGTCCATTTATGCATTTACCCGCTCAAGATTGATGCAGCCATTTATTTTGATGCGCATTGTACCCTTACCCTTGCGATGGCAGTAGCACCGAATTATGAGGGCATTATTAGTGCCTGTGTTCATTTTTGGTTCAGTATCTATTGCAGTAGCACATGTCGCACAAAATTGAACGGACGGAATGTTGGGCGCTGGATGACCTCTGCAGTCCATGCGCCCCTAAACCCCTAAACCAACCAACACTGAATGTGGCCTTCTTAGTGCTTTTAGGCAACTTGGAATCTCGGTGAGATAGAGCCAGTACATATATTAGTAAGGCCGTTGCGAACCGTGTTATTAATCGTGTTCTTCTTTACACTTGCATCCGTTTTTTTGACAGTTTATCATTCTTTTGATATCGGTCCTTGTCCGCAAAATGTTTGCCTCAACATTTTACCCGGTGATTATGAATCTACTAAAGGTGTACCTCAGCTATGCCACGCCGTTTACCGAGTATTAGTCCGGAAACAAAGGTTGTGGTGGAGCCCTCTTCAAACCGTGTTCAGGGGACAACCTTAGCTCTTCCCGTCATACAATCCGGCCCGTGTCCCCGCGGCATAGTCGTGCAAATCAACATTTCAGAAACCTGATCTGCGCCATTTCTGGGGACGGTTTGATCCTGTTATAGCTGATTGGAGCAAACAATAGCGTACGATTTTGTTGCGAATGATCAAACTAGATCCATAGTGCGGTTTCTGCCCGTGGTAGATTCCTGTCCGAACTTGGAAAATCAACGGTGCATGCCTGATGTGGAGTATCTAGTGGCCCCACTCATGGTTAATTTCTTCTTGTGTCCATTCTCAGGTTTAAGTTTAAACTTTGCGGTTTATGTTAATGTCTAATATACCGGTGAGCAGCGAGAACATTTTCAGGGGAGAATCTAGCAAGAGTCAGACATTTTTCTTACGAATATCGTACGAGCTCTCGGGATCAAGGCAACATGACTGGAGAGGGAAAAGAGAGGGAGGTAGAAACATGGATAGGGAGAAGCAATTCTCCCTGAATTTACTAGTGCTATAATGCAATGCATAGTGGTATATGTAATTTGTAATTCCAGTGGTTCGATTTGAACAGGTCATATGGTATATTTATTTGTGTCGGTGGGTTCCAACCCGTCACCACAGCTGCTGCATCATTAGTTGCTGGTTATTATATTATAGCTGCCATGTCCCGCCGTGCTTCTGGATTGCTCTGGAATCAGCGGCGCCGTCGGCGGGCCCGGCTCACGCGCTCTCGCAATGGTCTCTCACCTCCGCAGCTGTACAGCGGAGCTTGCTTTGTCACCGGGTGAGATATGGCTGCTGCCACCGCTGCTGATGAATGTGCCCGCCACACTGCATTCTGGTGGAGATTTTGTACTGTGTGTGCCGTTGGCGACGGACGCCGCGGGCGGGAGGGTCACGTCGTGCTGTGTCGAGATGAGGTGTTGCCCGGTGTCCGGCGTGTGGCCGATGTGTCTCCAGAATTCGGCCCGAACCAGTGGGAGTGGAGGGGAGGGAGGAGAGTTGCCTGTTCGGAAAATTAATTTCTACCCGAAACTGAATTGCGTAGTTGCAGCTGTTACTTGGTGGAATTGTATTTGGGAATCTGCGGCGTTTTATTTTACATGTTTCTATATCAGAATATTAAATTTGTTCAATAAGCAAGTGTTGCGTCACTCTACTTCATTTTAATTTGTAGACGCATACATCGACTGTTTTATCATCATTTCCTTCGGATAAACCAAGCGCTTGTTTCTCCGCCAGGTGGGAAAGTGGTTCCGATGAGTCGGAGAATAAAAATTTGTATCGGAGCACTCAAAAAAAAAGATATTCCTGCCCATGGAGTCGAGAATAAAAAAAATGGCCTCAGACCCCCCTAAAAAAAACAGAAAGCTACCCGAAAAGCGCTCAAATGTGGTCCTGTTTTTTTTTTTTTTTTTTTTTTTTTTTTTATTTTTTTTTTTGCCGAAGTGGCCCGATGCCACTTCTATGCGACTCGAGTGAAGCACTAATTTGAGTCCCTTCGATCCCTTAAAAATGTGCGGTGAAAGGTTGTACTTTGTGATGCCATGTGTCCGTGACGTGACTGGGAGACGTCAGCATGCACCGCGCATCTTAATTTTAATTATATCAAAGATACAGACAGCTTGCTGACTTGTATATTTCGAATTCGTGTGCTGAAGAACGATGCGAGGTTAGTTATGTGCAGTGCCCAACACGGCGTGTCCAAACTTGTTTTGGGTTGGGCGTCAGCTGTACGAAGAAAACAATTTCCTTGCATAAGATGCAAAAGATAAAATGCATCTTCTACCACAAAATGTACGACAGAACATAACAACTAAAGAAGACGGGCACTATTCGTGATAGTGAAATGCATGTTCGCTGAATGGGCTCTAAATGACCGAACCTGGTCGATGAGCCCCAAAACTCAAATAACCAACCAACCAGCTTGTTAGCTGAATAATCGCATTGCAATGCAATTTGACTCCTCAATGGACCAACACTGCAGAAACTATTCCAATAAGGCGATATGAAGTTCGCTCCTGTGCCTCGCCTGCCGGCTGGAAAGTTGAGATGCATCCCCACAACTGGGTATACGCTTGAAATATATCACTCCTAGCGCTCATTGTTTTTTTTTCAACAGACTAATGTATCATTATGTTGTATGAGACGAAATTTTTCCCCTCGCAAACTATTTGTTTTCCCTTCGGAGACTGGCTACTGCTGGATCCAACACGTGGTATTTAGCCGTGCCGGATCCCACTCATTGATCCGTGTCTGTCGCTGCAAGACCTGAATACCAGTCGACTCGAAGTCTCCTCCTGATCGTTTGGTCCGAGAGGTGTTCCTGATGTCAATTTTTTTTTAAAACGGCCTGTCGAAACATGAAGCCCTGCATCTCGTCCGGTCCAATGATGTGCCTATACCTGGCATAACTTTTGTTGGCCGTGTTTGCAGCAGGCGAAATCTATATTCTGGTATTGACGAATGCATTGGTGTTCTGGTTAAACTTCCAGTTGTCTCTGGGCGCTGTATGACCATTGCAGTCGATGCTCCCTTTACACCCAAATAAACGAAAATACCTAACTACCAGTCGACTCGTCCTTGTGGATTAATGCGTAATGCTCTGGATCAGAGGTTGTGAACATAATCATTCGCACAGTCATGTATGGAACCTTTAGCGCCTAAAACAACCGTCGATTGACTGCATCAGTTTTCTGGTCGTTCACAATATACAGAACAGCTGGCAATTCCGGTATCGAGCATATTAGACAATCTATTCTTTGCACTAAGTTCGGTTGTATGTTTTTGAAACTTAGTCCCAGTGCATCTGATCTTGTGATCCTTCCCATACAAACCGAATCTTCTCTAGTTTGATATATAGATACAGCCCTTTTAATATGCAATATGCAAATATTTTCACTGTTATGCATCATTCTCCACCCAAATCTCTCGAATTTGGACACACTGGCCTTACAACATCATACAAAGCTGTAATTTAGAGAACGGAATGTCATCTGCGTCGGACACGTCGTCAATATGTACCATGCATTTATAATGTCAATAATGCAAAAATAATATGTTTGGCGTACGTGTGCATATTCTTTACTGCTGTTTCCACAACATTTCCGAATTTCGATGCGCTGTCAGCACGTGGCGAAATGCGCCATCTTGACCCCTCCCTGATTGATTATTTGGGCTTTAGCGGCGCGCCCTTAAGCCCAAATAATCAATCAATCAAAAAGACTCCCTCCCTTTAAAAAATACCCTGGCTACCCCACTACAACGCGACACAACTTTACTGCAAATATGTCTAGGGAGTGGTATCTGTAAACACATGTATAGGTGGTGGTATGTGTATGCAATTCTACGCTGCAAATTGCTAAGCGCATCCTTTTTAAAGAACATTTCGGCTGATGTTGCTCTTCAGAACTGCATGTGTGCTACCCTGAATATAGTGCACAGAAAACATCCCTACATTTGGGAGTTTACGCTGCGAGGCCGTATGGACTCGGCATTCGCCCATCCACAAAATAAGGAGCCTTAACCTAGGGTGCGTGCGCCCAACATGGCGTGCGATTATTAGTTTCAAATTCAAGGAGAGATGGTTGCCCCTGGACGGGGATTATTTCGTGAGGGGAATTTTTCTTTCGGTTTGAGCACAAAATGTGCAGTGTTTGGTGTCGATAAGGTGAAAAGCTGGTTAGTCATGACTTAGTCAGGTCTTGAGTCTTGACCGAGCCTACGTTTTGAGGTGGCCAAAATCACAGCTTCTCGTGACAAATTTTGCTCCCGGAACGAATTTCTTTACTGAAACAGCAAAGAAGTATTCATATCAAGTAATTAGTAAGCCTGAAAAAGTCTCCTGGTTTGGGTATTCGCAATTTTCATATTGCACCTCGCCCCCGTTCAGCGATTTTTGCCCACCCCACGCTTTTTGTTCGTGCCGACGCCCTGATTGGTGGAACGCGAGCTGCCCTGGCGCTCCTGGACTAGATATTCCACACACACAAACACAGAGACACCGGTGTGTCCGACCAGCGCCGCCGGCAGAATGCTCCTCACGGCAGGCGCTCCTTTTTCTGTTTGATGTTTTTGACTGGGATTATTTCAGAGAGCTCAGCGTAATGCAATAACATGCAAATTGCACTCGATAAATAACATTTGGCCGGTTAAATTGGAGTGCATATCTGTAGCATTATGTAGGAGCGCGCCGACTGGAAGAGGAATTCCCGCCGGGACAGTTCCCGCTGCAAGATGTCGTGCGGACCTCTCCGTCTAATGAAAGATGCCTGCCGGCCGGCGGCCCTCTGTGCCGGCGGATATCTCCCGCCGTGCTCGTCGCTCCGTGATCCTCCAGCTATTGCGTACTGAGGCCGGCCGGTCTGTGTGTGTGTGTGTGGGGGGGGGGGAAGGGGGGACGTTACCCGCTCGTGGGCTTGCTGTCGGCAGACAGCAGTGTTCATGTCCTCGCGGCCGGGCACCGGCTATTGCCTTCGATGCATGCTGGAAGAGGGGACGGGGCTGAGGTTGTGTACCCGCCATATTCACCTGCGCTTGCAACGTCTGGGACAGCATTTGAGGAGGAGGAGGAGGAGGGGGGGGGGGTGCACACTGCGGATGCAGCGAAGGGACGAATATTTTGAAAGTCGGCAATTGGTGTACATTGATGAAAATTAAGCATGGTACGTAGAAAATTGTGGTAAGTCGGATTCATATTTCTCTGGAAATCAGGTATTACCGTTCTTCTGAGTGGCACTGCTCATCCTGAAGTCATGCCAACGTCATGCGCAATTTATGGGCAATATGTCTGAGTATATAAGCGCGCACACGATTTTGATCAGGTACACGGTGGGGTCACAAGTACGTCAAAAGGAACAAATTGGTGTGAAGACCCAAGTTGTGCGTGGATAGGGGGGGGGGGGGCTCGCACTATGTTGATCTAAGTGCCTGACTTGCGGAGGGGGTGGGGGAAATATGAAGCCGTGCATTCCTCTTGCGTGCGCCTATGCGGGTATATGACCGGTTGGCTTAGTTGTGTACGACATACTTGACAAGTGTCTGGCGAGTGTCTGGCAAACAATCTGGCGAATATTTCCCACCACAGAATTCCACAGAATTCCTCGCTGCAGACATAGATGGCAGCACTGGACATCACGGACGGAGCGTGCTTCAGCTGGTGTTCGGGCCTGCTCAGCCTCGCTGGAGACCTTTCGGTTTGGACCTCAGGTCCACTGGATCTCACCGGACGTCCTCATGTGGAGAGGGCCTGAACTTGACCTCACATGGAAGGACGCGCATGTACATTACTTGAAGATAACGTAACTGATTGGGAGGCCGCTCCTGTATTTCTGGTGAAGAAGGCTTGAACTTAACCCGAAACCGAAGGACGCGAATGCACCTCACTGTAAGGCCACCTGGACTTGATTGGGGGGCCGCTCCTTCTGTATCCATGGTGTACAGCCACGAAAAGGCAATCCAGATCTTTCTGGTAGCGAAGTCTGTGTCTTGAACTGCCCCCCCCCGTTTTTCACAGGACCATTCTCTACGATCGGGCTGAGCGGCGTCGGCACCGGCCGCCCCGTTTCGCGCTACCGCGGAGGCGGCGACGCCCCCTCACAGCCACCAATCACAATCGAGGACGCCGATGACGCGCACGATCGGTCATCGCAGTCGCCCGGGCGGCCGCGGACGCCCGATCTCGGCGGCTAACTCAATTGTGACGCCTAATCTCGCGTTCGTTTTGCCTAACGCGCCGGTCGACTGCGATCCATTTGTTCGACGTCGAGCTGGCGGCGGCCCGGCGCGGTCGATATCGCGGCCCTTCATCGCTTGGTCATCGGCGTGCTATCGGCTCCCAACACTATCGCTGACGGCTCCCGACACTGTCGCGGACGGCTCTCGACACTGTCGTGGACGGCTCCCGACACTGTCGCGGACGGCTCCCGACACTGTCGTGGATGGCTCCCGACACTGTCGCGGACGGCTCCCGACACTGTCGCTGATGGCTCCCGACACTGTCGCGGACGGCTCCCACCGACACTGTCGTGGACGGCTCCCGGCACTGTCGCGGACGGCTCCCACCGACATTGTCGCAGACGGCTTCCGATACTGTCGCGGACGGCTCCCGACACTGTCCTCTCGACCCGACACGGCTCCCGACACTGTCCTGGACGCCTCTCGACACTGTCGCTGATGGCTCCCGACACTGTCGCGGACGGCTCTCGACACTGTCGTGGACGGCTTCCGATACTGTGGCGGACGGCTCCCGACACTGTCGCGGACGGCTCCCACCGACATTGTCGCAGACGGCTCCCGACACCGTCGCGGACGGCTCCCACCGACATTGTCGCAGACGGCTCCCGGCACTATCGTGGATGGCTCTTGACACTGTCGCGGACGGCTCCCACCGACATTGTCGCAGACGGCTCCCGGCACTGTCGTTGAGGGGCGCTGGGCGGGGCGTTGGGTGCGGCCGTCGCGCATCCCTCAACACGTGAGCGGTTATACTCGTGAGCATCTCACGGCGAAGACGGGGAATGCAATGGTTAGATCCACACGTGCCTTGGGATATTTCTAAGAGTTAATCGGCTTCTCGGATATCAGTGGAGAAAAGGTGGTAATAACCAAACATTTCACCTGTATTAACAAGGCATGGCAACGTGCACATTATGTTCATTGTAGGATGTTAGAGTAAGTGTCCCAGTACATAATCGTATAGTGATTCCGTAGGGCATCTTATGGTGGATACGTAGGGCATCTTATAGTGAATTCGTAGGACATCTTACGGTGGGTACCGGATGCCAGGGACCAAGCCCAGTCAATGCAGGCGAAATGTTTTGTTGTTGCCACTTTTTCCTCCTGATGATCAAGAAACCTATCAATTCTCTTACCTGAGGCTGAGGAATGTATCTTGCATGCATCACGCATCTTTCCCGAGGAAAAGTATCCACAATGATCTTATCAAACCATATTGAGCATTGTCCGTAATGATCTCTGGTAAAGCAGCATGGCCGCAGTAGTCGGGGCGTTCCGAAGCCTTGCTAATTAGCCGATAACAATCCAACTAACCAACCAACTGAGAAACAGAAACTGAAGCTGCAATACACCTTCCTGCGGTATTTTCCGCGAGGAACCGGTGCCTGCACGCACTCGTGCATACGGAGAGCTCCGTACAGTAGCCGGCAACAGCTCTCTCGGGATTCATCCCCGAGACCGGCGACTTGGAGCCTTTTGTGCCGTTCCTCTTATTAATCGTCAAATGTATCTCCATTGGTCCGCCGGCACGCAGACCGGCGTGCGGCACATCCTGCCATGCGCTCATCATCCAAAAGGTCCGAGTTCACCCCAGGGAGGCATCTCGGTCGGCAGAGAACCCAGTCACTAGATGATTGCCCCGGGGCGTGCTGATATTGCACTGTACATTATATCGAAATGTCACGTCGGTACAGTCATGTCGAAATATCACATCGCTATTGAGCCGTGGTCTGTTGATTTTGCTTACGACATAACAATTAACCTTTCGCCCATAGATAGCCGACGATTCGTTTCAATTTGTATTCGATTTATTTAGTTGTCGATATATGTGGTCCTTCATGCTCAATGTATTCAACTACGTCGTAATGTCTAGCGACCTCTCTAGGGGAGTCTGATTGATTAGTTTGTATTGAATCGATCTGTATGTTTATGTCTGTCCATCTATCTATATATATATGCACCCATCTATCTATCTACCTTTCTATCTACCTATCTATCTATCTATCTATCTATCTATCTATCTATCTATCTATCTATCTATCTATCTATCTATCTATCTATCTATCTATCTATCTATCTATCTATCCATCCATATATCTATATATTTTATCTATATCATTTATATACCAATATATATTTATTTATCTATATACCTATCCATCTATCTATCTCCCTCTCTTTATATATATATATATGCATATATGGATAGACAGATGGTAGTTTGTACCACATAACAGAAGCGATGACATCAGGCTGTGAAGTGTGCGAGATGTATCGCCGTATGGGCGTGTATATCTGGTGCGTGACGCTCCGCGTGACCGGCAGTGTGTCGCGTGCTCGGGTCGGGGCAGGGTGAGGGGCGGCCGGTGGCCGGCCGGTCCGGCCTCCTGACACAGCCGACGGCGGCTTCAAAGGGTTGCGTCGACTGGGGGTGCCCGACAATGGCGTCCTGTCGATTTCCGCTGATTTACCGACGGCGCCTCTGCTGCGCCGACAGTCGCCACATCTGCACTCGCCGAACGGCTAATCGTACGAACGTCGGCGTGAAGACATTTTTTACCGAATTTCATGAGCAGCTGAACGGGCGGCGGGCGATTGTTCGACGTTCGACGTTGGGCGCAGTTGTGGAGTGTGCCCCCCCCCCCCCGGGCGGCGTTCGGCGTGATGCGGTGACGGCTGGCGACTCTCGTCTGTCTGATGGACGTCTGCAACGGCCCAGCTACGCCGCCGGTCTACCGACACCCTTCTCTTTCGATCCTGTTTTACACTTCTACGCATTTTACTGTCGTTAGCCCGCACATGTGCGACTGGGAGGCTTGGAACCCTACATTCTAATGAGTCCTTTTTTCTATGTATGTCTTGAATTAATGCCGAAATGGTGAGAACGTGGAATTAGTGCGATCCTACGTTACGATCCCATTCCAGATTGCCGTGCGGACCCCTACTGAAGGAATCTGGACCCGGGTCCTGGAATCAGAACCACAATCGTGTTCAGGCAACGTCGTTCAGTCCTTTTTATGTCGCTAATATTTAGAACAGCGAAGAGGTACCAGCCAGTGTATTGCTTGATCTTTTTACTGGTAATTATGAGTACGTTTGACAAGTAGTTAACAGATTATTTTGGATAGTGAGCTCGGATCCCACCGACCGCAATATTTTCCGGTCAACTTGCAACGTTCAGTGGGCGTCAATCTCAGAAAATTGACTTTTGCACCGGGGTGTCAGAGGGGAACGTCGTTTCTTTAAAGCTATGAAAGAGGGGAAGATTAAAGCCAAGCATGCAAATTTAGACCGCGCTTACAGTGTGTGGGTGAATTTGACCAGCCTGCCACCGCATTGGTAACTTCGGCTATTGTCTTGTGTCATGAGTGTGACAGTATAGGCTAAGAGGTAGAGCCAGTAGGGCTGGTAGCTGTGAGCTGCGGATGGTAGACAGGGGAGGGATAGTGGAGTTGACTCGAAAAGAGTCAACGGGAGCGTAGTGGAATGGTGTTTTTGAAGATAGACGAGTGAGTGGAAATGAGCAGAGATGAGTTGAGTTGCTGGTCTTGAGTTTTGGAGTTGTTGACAGGCTGTAGCTAGTAAAGCAGAGGAGGGTTACCAGTCCGGGCGGTGTCAGTTTGGGCATGAGTGTGGGCTGCGAACGGGTAATCGGCACATTGCTCGTGAACATTTCAAAAACAGTATGCACTTTTAGGAACTTTGTTTTTGTTTCCATGTTATGCGTTGTCTTCTTTCCTCTTTAAAAAAAGTAAGTCTTGTTTTGCTTTTGCTTTTTAACGTATCATATTCTTGTTTTCGTTTTTGACTCATAACCTGAAATTGATGCAAACTTATAAACAACTGCAAGCTTACAAACAACCTTGAAAGTACTCAGCTACCTACCTACTTAGCTAAGGGCACTCGAAAATTAAAGTGCGCCAATTCGTATGCTTAGCATTATTATGAGGGTTAAGAATGTATCTGAAAATATATTATAAAATATACTATAAACCAGAAGGGAAGAATGGAAAATTACTGATGAAAATGGGATATCGGAATTGAAAATTGTTCTATTCCTGGTGTGTCGTGACGAAATCCACATAATTCGAACCCTGGAGTGAGAGATCGGGGTGCTGTATGGCCGTATAGTTGCAGCAGAGCGAAATATTTTCAGCAATGAACAAGCTAGTGCGAATGTGAGAAAGGTCATTGGCATTCTTCGTGAATCCCCGTCCGTCTGATCTTGGTGACAATGTGTATTTTGTGCATTGTGTACATTGTACATTGTGCACAACGGTGTGCATCGTGGCAACGCTCTGTGTTCATTCGGGCGTGAGGGAAGAGTCCTAAAAAAGATGCCACGCAGAATGTCAAGGTGTTGAGATCTCCAACACGTATGTCTTTTGGCAATTGCACACTAATTTTCAGTCGTGTTGGTCTAAAGAAGTATGATGTTGATTGATGATCGAAAGAAATAGCTGGCTTCTCTTCTCCAAGCATTAACGCTATCCGCCTTGGCGTGTTCACCGTCGGGAGCATTGCCGCTTCTGCACAAACCAGGCTCGCTGTTCCACGGAGCCCAAGCGGCCAACCTCGACTGAATGCAACATTGATAGATGGGCGTCTGATGACTTGGTCTGTTTCAGGTCGATACACAGCTGGAGTAACGAAGGTCGTCTGAACTCCCAGCTGGGTGAGTACCACATCGACCCTACGCCCTCTTTGAGACTCGGGACATTAATCGTGCATTTTGCCTGCATGTTTATTGTGTGTTGTCTCCTGGCGTAAACACGAACAGGCATGCACTTTATTACTGATGCAGGCATGCGGAGCTTCACCGTCACATATATAATACAATAACATTTTAAAGGAATGTTCTATATCACGTTCTGTAGCATACCGGCGTGAACGGTCTGGGCAGCGTTATCGCATAAATGTGTCGGTCATCGGGATGTGCGCATTTGTTTTGAATTAAGAGCGAATGGATGTAAAAACGTACACGGCACGGCGAGTATTTAAAGCAGTGTTGCGCAGTAGAGAAGCACGACTAAACGCATTTGGAGACGAGTAGTCCAGGGGTAAGTTGCCCGTTTCATAATCTAAAGATTTTGGGTTCGAGTCTCACCTGTCGCCACTCTTCACCCGCGGCCAATAGGCGTGAGAGATTGGCGACGCTACGTGACAATGGTCGATGTGTCGTAAAACCAAAAACCACCACCACCGACCGACATTTCGCTGAACAGTGTTCACTCCAGCATCATGGTGGCGAGCCCGGTAACATGGACTCTAAAGGCGGTCAGTAGCTCAGGAGCGTCCAATTCTCCCGAA
This sequence comes from Imbricaverruca yamaguchii, assembly GCA_034440575.1. NCBI lineage: Eukaryota > Metazoa > Arthropoda > Thecostraca > Neoverrucidae > Imbricaverruca > Imbricaverruca yamaguchii. The sequence goes on along the minus strand of JAOTOL010000882.1, from coordinate 96,507 downwards.
AGGAAGGTGTAAAAACGTGATATCAAATTCGGCAAACTGTGACTTGACTGAGCACACGCTAACATGAGCTAGGGGACTGTCGTCAATTCTATGGTGAAGTTTGTCAGAATTGACAGCCAGCCACGTAAAAACTCGTGCTGCGTGTCGCTCTCGGCGCTTCTGGTTGGTTGGGACTGTTCCCGCCCGTGTAGTGCGGCCGTATTCCGGTACGGAACGAATGTGAGCGTACACTATGGAGCTGAGATTGAGGCGGACACCGCGAGGAGCTCGGGACTTCATGCTTCCAATGAGCAATCCCAGCATGCGGTTTCTCTCAGCGACGGTCGCGTCAGTGTTAGGTAAAATGGTGAACTTCGTGTCGAAAATGACCCTCAGAAAATGACCAAACCTGGTCGGTGCGCCCCAAATTCAAATAACCAACCGACGGTCGCGTCAGTGTGAGCTAAAATGGTGAACTTTGTGTCGAAAATGACCCAGGTCACGTATTTGAATGCGACGTTCCAGATCGGAGACTTCGAGTATATTCTTGGCCTGAAGTATATTCGTGGCCTGGAACTGGTTAGGTACCTCGGGGAATTGTGGTTGGTCCTAGTCTTGGGTTTAGTTTAAGGTGCCAAGTGGGCGACCAAGTAGCGATACAATCAGTGTCAGCCTGAATGCCGGCAGTGTCATCGGCAGACCTAATCCGATTGAACAGTTCGATACCGTCGGCGAGCACAATGCACTTTGTTTGAATGGAACAAGGGAGATGGGTTGCAAAGCATGTCAACAAAGGAGGTCCACATTTGCTCCCTGCTGGTGCCGTTTAAAGAGCGTCGGCGCCGGCGCCGGTCCGAGTACCATCTGGAACTGTCGGCGTCGGCTGTGGTTTGAGGCGCATGGTGAGCAGCATGCGCTAGGCCTGCCACCACGGACACCTTTCTTTTGCGCAAATATCGTGAGTACTTCCACCAGAAATATTGTGATTGAGGTTGGTGGCTCTGAAAATGAAAAGAGCGGGTGGGGCTCGGAGTAAGAAAGTTGGAACTTGAAATGCTGTAGTTTTGCAGCGTTGAATGCCGTTGAAACAGGCCACGATGGCAGAGTCGTTTCTATCCATTTTCATTAAAAATAAACAAATAATATATACATAAATATATGAATACATTTTGAAACCACTTCACGAAGAACATTTTGAAACCACTTCGCCACCCCGGTAGCTCAGTTGGTTAGAGCGCTGGCCTGCACTGGTCTCCCCTGTCCTGGAAACACAGAGTTCGAGTCGCTTCGCGCGCTCGCATTCAGCCCCCGGCCGGGAGCCGCCCACACTCCTACGCCGTTGGGCCGCTGGATTGGGAAATGTCCCGAGCGGTGCGAGTGTCGAACCCGGGACCTTTGGTACCCAGAGCCCAACACCTTAATCACTCGACCATCCTCGCTCCTGTGTTTTAGGTCGGAGGCCGAGACGTTGCCAGTGTGCAGACCGGTCTCATTCAACCCAGCCGTGGCCATGGTTTTACCACGATGTCAGTTGCTTTTCATATTTGTTTTGGCTGCTTCGGTATGAGCTCTACAGCACCGCGAAGCGTTCTTTGTCCCTTGATCCGCAGCCTTGTCGGCAGATGCACCATTCTGACGAGCTAGCTAATGTCCTTCGGCACCATATGTCTTAATATTGTTTTTGTGGGGCCTGTCTACAGCATGCAGCGTGGTAAGTTTACGCCGGTATCGACGTAGTTCAGGCGAGCTTTGCCGCGTCGATACGGGCCGGCGAGACAGGCCTCATGTTCTCCCGTCATCTGTGGACGCACGACACGGCACAAGCGCGATCACATCCCGAAGCGCCGCGCGCCGGATATCACAAGTGGCGCGTTTTGAAAACTGCGCGCGGTTTTTTCCCGCGCGGAGATGGCGCGGCGCCTGCTGCCGCAAGTAGCCGGGCGTGACGTGGCACTTTTTTTTGTCACGTGGATGACGCGATTTGCGGCCGCATTGATTGGGTGGGGTTTTTTCGTTTGCTGCACCGCACCCCACCTGGCCGGTCGTGTCCGGCTGTGATGTGACGAGTGCCCTCTCACACCTGTCGGACGGCATCGCCGACTCCCCTCCTCCCCCATCAGCGAGGAGGGGGGCATCGACAAGGGTCTTTGACGAGTGGAACTGGTGATGTTCGAGCGGGGCCGGAAGCCTGATGAGTGACGTTTTTCTGCGTGATGGAAGTCGTTAATCGAGTGCATGAATGACACCTTCCGCTTTTGTCTTCGGAAAAAGGTAGTCTCTTCTGATAAATCTTCTGAGCGCCCTAAAGCCCCAATAAGTAACCAACTACTCTCTTCTGCGCATCCATCCAATTTTGTGAGCATAGACGGGCCAGACAGAGATTCGCCGAAACTGGATGGAGTCGGACTCCTTTATTGTGGGGCCATGTGGTTATCTGTTGGGTTGGATTAGATTGTGGCTTTACGACGCACTCAGCAGCTGAGGCCATGTGGTTAGTTGGTTATTGGTTTTGTGACACATCGACCGTTGAGTCATGCAGCGTCGCCAATCTCTCACGCCGATTGGTCGCGGGCGAATAGTAGCGATAGGTAAGACTCGAAGCTGCATTGGTCTCGAAGTTGCATGACCGATGTAGTCGATGCGCCCCTAAAGTCCAAGGTAAGACTCGAACCCACAACCTTTCGATTGTGAGACGAGCAACTTACCCTTAGGCTACTCGTCCCCAGCTGAGGCCATGTTGCGTCGCCTGCCTCTCACCCTGGCAGGAAGGGCGGGCATCGCGGGGAATCGAGCCACGTACCTCTGGCTTGGCAGATGGTTCTCCGTTGGGTAGCCACGGGTAGCCATTAGTTATCCATGTAGAGCCATGTGGGTAGCAGTTAGGTAGCCATGGGTAGCCATTGGGAGCAATTAGGTATCCATTGCGGAGCTATGTGGAAAGCCATTAGGCGACCATGGGTAGCCGTTGCATATCCATGTGCATAACCGTTAGGTAGCCATTGCGAAGCCATGTGGATAGCCGACTGTCACGTGCTGGCAGCTTTATCAGCACCGCTTCTCTCCACTTCTCAGTGGCTGCCCGGATGTGACGACATACGCATACACATTCGACAGCACTACTGGCATGGTCGGCCCGGCAGAGATAGCCAGTTGATCACTCGGGCCTCACACTTGCTGAAGTCCGTTGGCGCTCCAGCTACTTCAGCTGTGCCGGTACGGGTGTAGCACATCTGGGGTCCTGTTGGCGACAGCACAGCCACTTGAGAAGCTCTGCGGCGCGGGGACGAGCTCGCTCCCCACCAGCCACCTCCGTCGGTGTCGACGGGCCTTGCTTCGAAGCACACGCGCACTCACTCACACGCACGCACTCAGGCAGCGAAGATTGAACTGATGGGTCAGGAACGGAGATCGATGGATCGGGGAGGGAACTGATACTGCAGACGCGGAAGATTAAGCTGTCATCCGATACCGAGTGCAGTCGGCCGTCACTCGTCAGAACGACTTGGCGTTTCAATCCGCCGGCTGGGGGAGGCGCGGCGCCATCAGGGGCCCGGCGAGCGTCACCCTCTGGACTGGCCCGGCGCGACCCGACGTGTAATGCGCGCCTTTGTGCGCAACCCCTTTCATTTCCATTTATTTTGGAGCATAATGCACGCCTTTGTCGCCGCAGCGCTGTGGTATTCGTGATCGGGGCGATGTTCTCAAAAGGCTGCCGTTGTTGCGGCGGCGTCTTCGGCGGCAGCACGCAGCACTTTTTTCATCTGCTTTTTGTGTCCATTTTTTGTCGTTGGAGAATTGCTGTGACGAGAGAGGGTGCGTGCGATTGGTAGGTCGGGTAAAAATCGGTACGCTCCGCGCGGCAATGCCCAATTTATCGAGCGTCGATCGAACTGGCTTGCCGGATTTACTGATTTACGGGATTGCCGAAAATGCGGTGACAGTGTGCGCTGTCCGCGTTGGAACTCCTCTTAGTCGTGTGCTTGCCGCTTCATCGTAGTGCGAAGATAAACGGCTGTCGAGTTCTGCCAAACGCTGCAGCCCATGAAACTCAACTAGCCGATCAATTATCGCTCTGCCTACCAGGAGAGCCCCGCTACCGCGGCTGATTAATGACGTTGCGGCGAACTAGGCTGATTGACCGGTGACGTCACCGGCAGCGTCACGGACAGACGGCTGACGTCACGCAGTGTCGCTGACCGTTCATCGTGTCCGTGGGGCGATTGAGTCTATAGAGGTAGATGAGCGGTGGGGCGATAGAGCATGACCTTGGGGCGATGGGGCCTATAGAGATAAGTAGAGCGGTGGGACGATAGAGCGTGTCCGTGGGTCGATAGAACCTATAAAGGTACATAGAGCGGTGGGGTCATAGAGCCTATTAAGATAGATAGAGCGGTGGGGCAACAGAGCAAGTCCGTTGGGCGATAGAGGTGGCAGGTATGTCGTGCCTAGGTCAAATTACACCACCGAGTGGTTCACATTATCTCTCCACCTCTTCTCTCCGTTTCCTTTATTTTTCTGCCTTCCTCTTCTACCCCTGTCTACGTCCCGTTCTCTCCCCCTTTCCATGGGGAGGGGTGTGAGATAGCTCAGTTGGTGGGACGTTCGACTCTTGATCGTAAGCTCGTGGGTCTTACAACTGGGGGGATTACGGAGTCCGCGTGGGAGGTTATCCACGTTATGTGATACAGCAGTCGAATGTGTCATAAAGAGCCCGAAGTTCTTGTCTCCCTCTCTCCGTCTCATTCCCCTCTCCTTCCTCTTCCATTCTGCCTCTCCATTTCCCTTACCTTCTCCATCTCTATCTCTATTTCTATTTCCACCTGCATTATCTTTCTCTTTTCCATTATATTTCCCCTTCTCCCTCTCCCTATCCCTCTCTCTCCACTCCCATTCCCCTCCCCGCCCTCCATTTTTCTTTCTCTCTTTGCCACTCTATCTGTCGTTTTATGTCGCTCCCTCAGTCTCGTTCTCTCTCATTATCTTTGTCATCCCCATCCCACTGGCTATTTCAAGTCGACAGTATGAACGCACCTGGTGACCCTGGGCGCGAATGATCCACTCCGGTCGAAGCGCCCTTAGGCCCAAATAACTAACTTACTAACACCTGGTGGCCTGGAAGCGGACAGTTGCGGCAGCTGTCTGGTCAGCCGTGACCTCTGGCCTGTCCGACAGTGACCCCGGTAACTGGTCAGCCGCGGGCGGACGGTCCCGCCTGCCGTCTGCCATGACTGGGGGACGTATCGGTGCGGGAGCTGTGGCGGGCGGCGGCAGGTGTGTCCAGGGTCACCAGTGTGCTCAGGATCGGAGACGGTGCCGGCTCGTCCCGCTGGTTCCGCGGGCACCGGGCAGTCGGACCTTACGCCGGGTTACATGGCTGGGGCTCTCCTCACGCTGCTGGACTCGCAAGTCGCCTCGGGAAACGGCTGCGGTCAGTACCGGCTGACCTTTGTTCGGTGGCTCGACGAGGGAACATTTTGAAGCGAACAAAGAGCAGTGAACACTCGAGCCACGGCCACGGTGATTTGGAAGGGAGTGGCTGAACTGTTGGAAGTCAAGTGGTCCATGGGTGAACTAGATCATCGTTCTGCTGGCCCGTGACGAGAAAATACGTGCACCGGCATGGAAAATACGCCTGGAAATGAGTCGTGAAAAGAACTACAAGACTGGTTCCCGTTTTCGTTCCATGTTGTTGGATCTATATGTTATAAGCCGTATGCTGGTTGGCAGCCTGTGTGCTGACGTCCGGCCAGGCTGGCTGCGGACCCCGCGCTGGTATGTCGCGAGATACGTGGCGGTATTGACGGGAGGCGTTCGAGAGCGCCTCCGCCCAGTTCCCGGTGGCCGCTCCACTATCGTGACCTGACCTGACCCAGCCCGGCCGGCTGAGCGGCTCGGTCCACAGGGACACACCTGTCCACCGGCGGCGCCTGCCCCAGGCGGGAACACGAGCTGGGCACGCGGCCGGCCCCCCAGACAAAGGTGCCGCACCGCCCGACCCCGCCGGCCGGCTACCAGTCAGCTGGCCGGCCGCGGGAAACGCTCAGTCGCTCCACACCACCTGTCGCCGCCGCGCCGCCAGCGCACCGCCAGCGCCGCGGCTGCCGGCGAGGTGGCCGTCTCCTGGAAACATGCTCCGCTCAACCTCAGCCGGCACATGGCAGCCGGTCTGGCGAGGTGGCCGTCTCCTGGAAACATGCTCCGCTCAACCTCAGCCGGCACATGGCAGCCGGTCTGGGGGGAGGTGGCCGTCTCCTGGAAACATGCCCCACTCAACCTCAGCCGGCACATGGCTGCTGGTCCGGGAGGTGGCCGTCTCCTGGAAACATGCCCCACTCAACCTCAGCCGGCACATGGCTGTCGGTCTGGGGAGGTGGCCGTCTCCTGGAAACATGCCCCACTCAACCTCAGCCGGCACATGGCTGTCGGTCTGGGGAGGTGGCCGTCTCCTGGAAACATGCTCCGCTCAACCTCAGCCGGCACATGGCTGTCGGTCTGGGGAGGTGGCCGTCTCCTGGAAACATGCTCCACTCAACCTCAGCCGGCACATGGCTGTCGGTCTGGGGAGGTGGCCGTCTCCTGGAAACATGCCCCACTCAACCTCAGCCGGCACATGGCTGTCGGTCTGGGGAGGTGGCCGTCTCCTGGAAACATGCCCCACTCAACCTCAGCCGGCACATGGCTGCTGGTCCGGGAGGTGGCCGTCTCCTGGAAACATGCCCCACTCAACCTCAGCCGGCACATGGCTGCTGGTCCGGGGAGGTGGCCGTCTCCTGGAAACATGCTCCGCTCAACCTCAGCCGAAACAATGCAGCATGCTTCGCTCGAAACAATGCAGCATGAGGCGTACGGCTTAAATGAGATATTCTCCACCAGATGGTCGGATATTGGCTGCTCCTTTGTTGCGCTGGTCTCAAAGCGCTCCTGTGTGCTTTGTCACAACGTAGTCGATGCAGTGGTGTGGAGTAGAGGTGGCAAACACCTTGAATGTTTGGGCCGAAGCCAGATGTGACAGAGCCCGGTTAGGGACCAGTGAACGTGCACTCAAACCCGATCAAATACCGCTTTATCAATACATGCTTTTCCACCTAAAGTAGCAACATTTTTTTTTCTGTTGAATTCAGGTGATATAGGCAATTCACATTATCTTGGCAGGCCTCATTCATGCCCAGCAGATGAATTGAAATAAGCCTGCTATCCAGACACTTGCATTGGAAGGCATGCATAACAACATGGTGAATTCAAAACAATGTTTAAAAACATCAGCACATGTCCATGTTTGGCCGATGTTTGAGCAGATAACCATTGTCATTCATCAAATACTAATACTTTTTTCAACAATTTGTATCCCAAATATCCTGGAATTATTTCAGTATTTTTCATCAGATTGTTGAATCCATGATAACATTGCTGGATGGAATCTGAGAAGGGACCTCACACGTTGCATAATTACCATCACCAGGTTTTGAACTGTTTTTCAAGAAATTATATCAAGCCGGCAGACCGGTTGAATGCCCGGTATATATTCCAAAGACCGGTTAAAAAACCGCCTGTCCTGACCGGGCTTTCGATCTTTACATTTGCCACCTCTAGTGGGGAGGTCAGTAGTTGTATGCGTGGGTGTGGCCCCAGACAGCTAATGTTCCGCTTGTGTACCTTAGTATTGGGCCACGAGAGGCAGCGGCATGGACGCTATGTGATCAACATGGCCCATGCGCCCTAAAGCCTAAATAGCTAACTGAGGCTGTGCCGTATCCCTATTTGGGTGCAGCAAGAGGGATACGGAGACCTGCCTCCATTTTCGGAATTCTCATTAGCCCTGTGAGAGTTTTATGCGAAGTGACTTGATCGTTATGGGCGTCAGATGACCATGTAGTCGGTGCGCCCTTAATCCCAAACAATCGGTCAATCAACTTCACCGTTATTCTTCGAACGTTGCTCCTGCCCTGCGCACGTGCTGCGATCGGTGTGACTGGAGCCCGAATAGAGTCGTAGCTGCTGCGATGTCGCAGAGGAGCACGAACGCAGCGCACCTGAGTGTTCCACATCTGGTCAGATACGGCTCCCCACGTGCCGTAGCTGCTGCGGTGCTGGCGCTCTGGCGACAGGCTCTGCTGTCATGCTGCTGTTGCACCGCGGTGACCGCTGTGCTGCCGCTGCGGTGCCGCTGCGGTGCCGCTGAGGTACCGCTGTGGTGCCGCTGTGGTGCCGCTGTGGTGCCGCTGAGGTACCGCTGGGTACCGCTGGGTACCGCTTGGTGCCGCTGGGTACCGCTGAGGTACCGCTTGGTACCGCTGGGTGCCGCTGTGGTACGGGTGTGCTGCCGCTATTATACTGCTGAGGTGCCGCTGAGTGCCGTGTGGTACGGGTGTGGTGCCGCTATTATGCTGCTGAGGTGCCGCTGAGTGCCGCTGTGGTGCCGTTGGTGGTGTGTTGGTGCTGTTTATGTGATCTGGAAACTGGACCGCGCTGGATCACGAGTTTAGCCACCCCTCTTCCCCCAGACTTCCAACCAGGGGTGGAGTTTCCTATGATTTTGGTTGGGCCCGCACCCCATCATCTTTGCCTTGGTCCCACCAACTTCATGCTCTCGTAACATTGGATTGTAAGGAATGGACCCAACTATCAGATTGGCAGCACTCATTGCCTCCATGAATTACGCCCCACCTATGATCTTGGAAGCTCGCCACTCATGCTTTGAACGATCTGAAAATTATAAAGCTGCGGACGACGCAGTCTTGGGAGCTGTCCCAGTGTCGGGGAGAGTTGCCCCCCCCCCTCCCCGGAGTGCCGGTGGGGCAGGCTCGAGGGGACCGCGGAGCACGTGGCGGCGCCGTCTCCAACACGGCAGCAGTGGCGCGGCTGGCGGTTGCCGGCCGACTCTCGGCCATGGCCGGCCGGCCGGTGCTGCAGGTGGGCGCGGACCTGGCGTCAGCAGGGGACACTGTCGCGCCGGCAGCAGCACCGTGCCCACCCCGTGCGGCGGCTCCTCTCCGTCTCGTCCCCGACCTGCGGACCTGTGGCGTGACCGGCCCTCCGTGGAGGAGCAGGGCTGCCGTGGAGACGGCCACCGCCTGTTTGCCCAGCCCGCCCGGCCCCGGCCGCGGCCGTCCGCCGCGCCGTCGCGTGTCGTGGCCAGCGATCAGCTGACGGGAGTATTGCCGCCTGGCCCGGGCTCGACCTGGGGCCGCCGGCGTCGGATTGATCCCGTCTGAGGCCAGTCTGACGTGACTCGACGTCCAGCTGCATCGAGTGAGTAACCCGCACTGGCGTGGCGGCCGCGAGAGCCGAGCATCGTTCGTCACGCGCCTGGTTTGTTGTGCGTTTATTACTTGTATTTTCTCCCGCTCAACAAATTTTCATCCAAAGACACTTCTGTGAGAGGAATAACGCCCGTGCCAAGGAAAAGGTGACCCTTCAGTATGCACGAGCGCACCCTACCTCCCTTCCCCCGTTCAACAGATTTCCCTTCAGACTTTCGTATTGGAGCCTCTCTGACGCATGCCCCTAAATCCACTTCTGACAAAGGTACCAATTTTCCTCAGTATAGGAGCCCTAGCTGTCAATTTTACCACCCAGCAATTATTCTCCATGTAATTATTATATACTAGCAAAATGCCGTGATGCCAATGGCGCAGCCAGAGGGAGGGGAGAGGGCAGGAGCAGACGGACGGCAGGCGCTGGCCTCCGAAAGAGTGGTTATGACTGCACCAATGAGTCATTGCTCACTTTCCCGAACCTGCTACTTAACCCTAGGCATTACATGAACGAATCGATATATAACCTGACGTGCTTGTCCGACACATTTTTTTAGCCTTCCCTCGAGGGCCGCTCTCGGATAGACAGCAATGTAGCAATGTAGAGGGCCAGTGTAGTCGATGCGCCCTAAAGCCCCAATAACTAACTAACTCGGGTAGACAGCGGCCGTCTGCCCGGTGTGTGCACACACTTACTTTTTGAACTTCCCGGCCAGACTTCCCCGGCTTCCGGCCAGCCTCTCAAGCTCTGGCGACCAGCAGTATATATACATATATATATATATATATATATATATATATATATATATATATATATATATATATTGCGGATTCGGCTGTATCAACCTGCGATCGCAATGCGCTGTCATGGTGAGTCAGAGTCACTGGCACATGCTCTCAACACCGTGGCGGAGATTAGTGACCGGCCCACCCGTCAGAACTATTACTTGTATGTCCCCCGGTCCCGCGCTGAGATGGGGAAGAGGCGATTTAGCTCCAGAGCACCACTTATGTACAATTCGTTTCGACACGATCAGATGCGGCTTTCCGAGCCGATCTTCGGTCGCCACCTGCGGCGGCGCCTGTCTGACGTGCCGCCCGAGCCGGACTGGTTTGCTGCTCGACCTGTTGTGTTTTATTTATATTATTATGACATGTATGATCATCGGTTTCGTTGTCATACATGTCATGCTAATATGATCGTATCATCATGTGATTTTGACATTTTGTGCTGTGCCGTTTTATCTAATTAACGCGAGGTTGTAATAGCCACAAGTCCATTGTAGCTAAAGTCCATTGTGGTGTCCTCAATAATGCATGTCTGTCGGTCTATCTGTCTGTGTGCATGTCTGTCTGGCGTCACAGCCAGTTCTACCTATCCTGCTGTATGACAGGTGCTTACATTGGGATGTATTCAGAGGCGTGCCACTGGTCGTCCTCGACTCTACTTTCACTCCGCCAAGTTTGTACTTCCGCACATTTGTCCGCCCCCACTAACAATGACGTGGCAGCCTCATGCATTATTCGCCATTTTCTCCAAGTCCCCGGCGTCCGACCGACCGGCAAGTATTATGATTAAACTTGAATTTATCGCTCTATGAATTCACAATTACGCCAAAGAATACATTCGATTACGACAATGAGAAAGGATGGGCTTGAACGATGAGCTTCGACGGCGCACGTACAATTCTGTTGGAATTTAATCGAACGGGGCGACGATCTGTCCGGTATCGATTGCGAGTGCGCCGAGAGGTGGGGAGCGGCGCACAGAGCGGCGCACAGAGCGGCGCACAGAGCGGCGCACAGAGCGGCGCACAGAGCGGGGTACAGAGCGGCGCACAGAGTGGCGCACAGAGCGGCGCACAGAGCGGCGCACAGAGCGGCGCACATAGTGGCGCACAGAGCGGCGCACAGAGCGGCGCACAGAGCGAGCGGCGCACAGAGCGGCGCACAGATCGGCGCACAGAGTGGCGCACAGAGTGGCGCACAGAGCGGCGCACAGAGCGGCGCACAGAGTGGCGCACAGAGCGGCGCACAGAGCGGCGCACAGAGCGGCGCACAGAGCGGCGCACAGAGCGGCGCACAGAGCGGCGCACAGATCGGGGTACAGAGCGGCGCGTCTCCGCAGTCGGCCGACCGGCCCTGCTCTGCCCTATGTGTGTGCCCTGTGTGGCGATGTGCCCTGTGTCGTAGCCGCGTGTGGCCTGTGTGTGCCCTGTGTATGTGCCCGGTGTGTCCCCTGTGTGTGTGTCCGCCCTGTGTGTGCCCTGTGCCTGTGTCCGCCTGCCCTGTCCCGTGTGTCCGCATTCTGTGTACGCCCTGTGTGTGTGCCCTGTGTGTGTGCCCGGTGTGTGCGTCCTGTGTGTGTGCCCTGTGTGTGTGCCCTGTGTATGTGCCCGGTGTGTCCGCCCGTGTGTGTCCGCCCGGTGTGTCCGCCCTGTGTGTGCCCTGTGTGTGCCCTGTGTCCGCCCTGTGTGTCCGCCCTGTGTGTCCCCCCTGTGTGTCCCCCCTGTGTGTGTGCCCTGTGTGTGTGCCCGGTGTGTCCGCCCTGTGTGTCCGCCCTGTGTGTCGCCCTGTGTGTGCCCTGTGTGTATTCCCGGTGTGTCCGCCCTGTGTGTCCGCCCGGTGTGTCCACGCTGTGTGCGCCCTGTGTGTGCCCTGTGTGTGCCCTGTGTGTGCCCTGTATGCGCCCTGTGTGTCCGCCCTGTGCTGGCTACAGACTGTCGGGTGTATGCTGTTTATCTATTGCTGAGGTCCCAGCCTGATACCGCGCACTCACAGTGCCTCAACGGATTCATAAGCGGAAAAAGCGGTGCTGGGTTATGCTTGGAGACTCCACTTGAGGGTGCGAGTTGAGGACTCGTGCGCCCCGATATGCCAATCGTCAACAGCAACGTCATCATCAGGCTTCACTCGGGTGGATATGGGCTCCAGCCGGTGTGGTCGTCTGGAGTGCCCCACCCCTTCCCGTCGTGCGAATGCTAGCCCCGCAACCTGGAATTACGCGCCAAAGATCAGCCGCCTGCCGCAGAACTAATCCGAGCTCTGGACCAAGGGTCCGATGACGGGCTGTGATGCAATCGGTTTATGTGAGCGCGACCCGCATGGGAAGGGTAGCGGTGCATCATCGTCATCCGCTCTTCAGTGGGTATCGTGTGCCATGTCTTCGTCAAATATAGCCAAAGGTGGTGAGCCTCCAGGTACTGTTGTTCCTGGCCGGCAACACCCCGTCGGGCTGGGTAGACGCTGTCTGTGTTCTCAAATTACGCTACCATTAGCTGTGCGAATGAACACAGTGGCTAGGGAATAGGACAGTTACAGTAGAAATCACAGAGGTAGAGCCCAAATTGTTCACCACACCCTCTCAGATCATGATAAGAACTGGTGCACTTGGTTATCTACGGTCCGGGTTGTGATTCTGAAATTTTCAGTTACTTGGTCAAAGTGGTCACGAGATACAGGTAAGGAAGTTTCTGAGGTCGCAGAGAAAGTTCATATATAAAAGTATGCTTAAGTTGTAGTGGTAGCAATTGGCTCACCAAATTTATGTCTCATAATTTAGGCGGAAAATGCCCAATGCAATACAAGTTTTAAACTGAAGTCAACATTTGACCTAGCTACCTTGTGTCGTTTCATTGACCTAGTGAACTTTAAAAATACTGTTTTGATATCTTGCGTCTTTTTAGCTGATGGGTATGCAATTCATTATACATCTGGTTACGTATCGTTTTATTGTAAGCCGAATCAGTAATGGGCCACACAGGTCAAACGTCAGGGTCTGACGTGGACTCCAGATGACAGTATTTTACGTGACTAGGAGCAAAGCCGATGTGAATGGATTTAGTAGCTACTCTGCCATATATGAATGGATTGAATAGCTACTCTGCCATATATCACGATAGTGGTATTTTCAAGTACGCTAGAGGTCAAAATGGCCGCATGTGGGTCGTTGACCTGACCTCGGTATAGTTAATTTGTGTGTATTGTAGAAGTGCTCGATATGGATCTCATTTTAAAGCTCTGCTGACAGATTACGATTATATCAGGATTAGTTGCATGAAAAGTTGCGGTGGTCACATCTTCAGCGACATGCCCTTAAGTGAAGCTTAAGGTGTGCGTGTTAGAAGGTATTCGATATGGAAGCGTTTGGGAGCACTTCGTTCCGAGAAAACAGCAAGGCCATCAACGTGTCATGCAAGGTCGCAATCGGATAATTTGTTCTTTTTAACGATATCACTGTTTACGATGCATTGTAGGATTTGGTCACGGACTGGTCTTCTCGTGTTGCTGGGGCTCTGTTGGCGCGTGGGCGGCGAGTTCAAAGTGGTAGGCCTCCGAAGGTGCGTGGGCGACCGAGGCTCTGTCGTCGCTATTTTATGGCCGTCTTTTACGGATGTTGATGGAAGTCGCCGCGGTCATGCAGGTCCCTGAACAGAAATTGAATAGGAAAGTTGTTTTGTTTTATGAATCGGACATTGCTAGATTGTTCTCTGATAGGGGATACTAAAGCCGAGTTCGAGATACAGAAGCCACGAAATGTACAGTACAAGACCGCTTAGCTGCTTAAGGCTGCTTTTTGGCAATGCTCGCGGATTGTGCACTGCTTTCTAGGAAGGGAACGTCAGCCTGGTAATCGGCTTTCGAACCTTTGCGAGTCTGAGGCCTCGCTATTGCGTGCTGGCCGACGGCAGGGCACTCATAGCATCTGCGTGTGCTCTGTTGCTCGTTGCACGTTCATTGATATGCTTCCGGCCGACCAACATGTGTCTACACTTAGTAATGCAGCATCGAAGCTAACGCGTCACCATTTTATCGCCCAGGCGCAATCACAGTGCTTCAAGGAGCTTTGTGACTATCTCTGACAATGAGCCGGATGTGGACGGTGTTTTTTTTTCCTTATACATTTCCGATTCGTCATGCAGAATGCGGCTGAACAGTTTTCATTGACTTTTGGTATTTCATCGCTGCATTGGCAGCGTTCCAATCTGTGTTTATTCATTTCATGCGGCAGGTGCATTCAGAACCGGAGAAAATCCACTTTTCCTATTGTTGCGCTGGGGAAATATGAAAAGAACCGTAACTTTCAAATATTTCCAGCCACCAGAGAGATTGGAGTAGCAGACGTGAGTAGATTTTGCTTTGGAAACTGCGGACGGCAAAAACGTCTGCGATGACATTGCCTGTGTCGGCTATACGTGCGATATATCGTGTCAGCCTCTAACAGCCATTAGATAGGCAAATCGTAGCCCTTCAACATTCCTTGAAGTATGTGAGTCGCTCCTGAACACTAAGATTAAGCTGTTCTTTTCCTCAGCGTCCGAAATGTATAGTGTGACCGATAATCCTACGGCTCGGTTACTTGAATCGCTTCTCTTGAAGAGCATAAAAAGACTTCAACTTTTTGCGTCGTGATATGGAAAGAGAGCGTGCTGCCAGAGATAATGATATATCTGTGGATACCAGATAATCTGCGGATGTCGACCACTGTGTACCCCGCATCGGTAACTGACATGCATGACCCTACCTCGAATAGTGGTGTGTTAAACTTCTGTGGGTGATTCGCATCATGTGCATTTGCACTAGGTACAGGGTTAAAATATTGGTTTTTCGTTAGGTGTGAGATGTCGAAACGAGCACAGTAGGATGTCGAAATTTGCCATGGAATTAGTGCCCTTTAAAATGCTTTTGATCTCTTCAAACTCAATTTTCATCCAAGGGTGTAGGTGTAAATGCTGGCACCTTTATCATTTGTTTTGATATTGACAATTTAAGAAGAGTTACAGTCGGAATAGGGAGAATAATAACCATGATTATAATCTGGTATTGCATGCCATATCACATTCTAGGTAATTCCTTTACCTGAAATTGCGTTGCTAAATTTTCGTGTACCACCATTCCTTATCGAGAGAATGCACATGAGATAATGCTACTTATGAATGAAATACTGTCAGAAAGGAGACATGAAGACCTGATAAGTATTTATCAAGGAGCAGGATGTCGATACTTCTCGGTGAAGGATGTCGATTGAGTGTTCAGAAAGTGGTATATTCCACCCTATTTCACGAATAATTTATCACTGACTAGGTATGTCATGATTCATTTTAGCTATATGTGTTGGGCGCTGTATGACCATCGCAGTCGATGCGCCCCTAAGCCCAAATAACCAACCTATTTTAGCTATGTGTGCGCTTGTAACTGAAATGTGGTGTGTGATGTGGAGTAATTCCTTGTGGAATGGAAGGATTCCACGTACATGATTTTTTAAGAATGCAAACGAAGTTTCTCACCTATCGCAAATCTTCATTTCAAAGTTAGGTCGGTGTGCACACCTATGTGTTCTCTGCGACTTCACACAACGGGATTTGCCACTGTCGTGCTCTCTGAACTAACTGATCTCAATAACCTCCATACCAAGTACCTTCTTTAACCCGTCCCGCCTCGGGGGTCTTTAACCGCCCCCTCAGGGTTTTCCCGGATAGTGGACGAACGGCGCGCGGCAGCGCGCCCAAATCTGGCATACTTTTCCCACATCAATTTGGCATGCTGTTTCAAAATTTTGAAGTCAGATCATCTAGGGTCAACGAGTTAGTCGAGGTCAAGTGAGGTCATCTCCAAAAAAGTTCAGCCAGTCCTCACGTTTTAGCGGATACAGATATTTTAATGAAACTTTCAGCGTTTGTTTATCTTTAGGATGGAACAAAACGCTCGAGTGGAATTTGTCATTTTTTTGTTTTTGACTATAAATTTTGCATATTTGCCAATTGCAGTTCAAATAGAGGATTCTGGCTAAAGTAAGCATTTTTATTAGGGCACGTTGACTTCCAACAACGTTTCTCGGTCTGCTCTACCCATTGGAAAAGGAAAATTAAAGAAAACTTGAAAACTAAAAATTTTGAAATTAAATTTTTTATTGTTTTTTTTTGGGGTAAAAATGTATGGCCCTGGTCGGATTTCGCTGTCCCTTTTTAATTTCCCAATTTTTTTTTTCTTATATATCACCAAAATGAACTCTCCAGACCCAAAAACATGATGAATGATTCGTGAAAAGTCGTGAAAATCTAGCCCCCTGGTTACGTCACTTTTTTGTGGGGGGAATTGTTCTGGGGGTGGATCCAGACCCTACTCGTTGAGCGCTTTCCGATGACACCTATCGTTTTCGTACGATCCTTAGTTTTGATTTTAGAGGAGAGGTTACTAACCGCCCCCTTCCCCCCCCCCCCCCTGAGACGGGGTGTGAGGATCTGACCGGAAAGACAGCGCGGGTTAACGCACATACAAGGGGATACAAACAAGTCTAGGGGTTAGTTGCCCGTCTCACAATCGAAAGATTGTGGGTTCGAGCCCCACCTGTCGCTTCTCTTCGCCCGCGACCAATCGGCGCGAGAGATTGGCGACGCTACATGACTCAACAGTTGACGTCGTAAAACCAATGACCACCACCACGCACATACAACCTTCATTTTGAAATCATGCCACTGACCCATGTGTGAATTATGTGACCTGATACTCTTACATGTGCGACTATTTTCGTTTGTGAGAAGTGTTTTAAAATGAAACCGATATCTGCCATATTCTGCAATGCACACATAGACACTATTTCGTGGTTAGGGCACTGACCAAGATGTGATTTCTCTTAATTCTGACGGACTTGACTTGACTGACATGTTCATAGTCACGCACAATAGAGCAGTCGCAGTTCAGTTCAGGCCCTGACATTTCACTTGTGACCCATGATGGAGTCAGCTTTATGAAACGATATTGACCCAACAGTGGAGAATTGATGGGGCAATGCCCGGTAAAGAAATACAAAATGAAATGAGGACCTTTTGTAAAGGGCGTGAGGTCAATAAAAGGCCACGAGTTAGCTTAGCTTAAGGTTGGCCTCGACGAATCACAACTAATTCATTGGGTAGGGTCTCCTCTTTCGAATGGTGCAGAAGTTTAATACGCTTAGTTGGTACCATTTGAAAGATCAAATTATATTCTATATACACTTTTTCCGGTACCTCAAAAATTTTACCTCAATCATGACCTGTAACTGACCTAGAGACCCTTGAAACGTGAAAAAAAAAACTTTTTAAAAGATGGGAATCATAACCTGGGCCATCGATAACCACAGGGACACATTTTGGTCAAACTTGGAGGGGGTGTGCTGAACATGACTTGGTGATTTATGCTGGAATCACCCAGTAGTGAAAGCTGGGAAGAAAGTGCAGGTTAGCCACTCAAGGATGAAAACCACCGAATGCCTTTTACATCAGTCAACTGGATTTCACATTAATTATCAAGTATGGCTATCATAACTGTTCCCATACGTACTATTTGGGGAAATGACAAAACACTTCAGACGCGGATGTGATAGTGCTTACATTAACTGTGAAGTTCCAGGTCACATGGTGAATTATTTACCCACTGGGCGCTGTACGTGCCGACTCATCGTGTGCCAAATGCCCCCCCCCATCTGGGGGCGTCGTGTTGGTATCGCTTGTGTTTGTATCATCCGGTCAGGTCGATACCCGACCGTGTAATGGCCAATCGGGGCCCACCGAGAGGCTGTAATCGTCGCTAACGTCGGTTGTACGGGGCGCAACTCGTCGGCGATTTGTTAGGTGCTGGCCGGCCGAGTGGGCAGGGATGGTACGGCTCGAGGTTCGAACAGTGCCGACAACAGGACAACTTATCCCTCGGGGTCAAAAGCCTGCTGTCGCCAGGTCTCGGCGCCTCACTCTCACTGTCGGCAGACCTCCGGATCTCAGATGTCACTGTCGGCAGACCTCTGGGTCTCGGATGTCATCGTCGGCAGACCTCTAGGTCTCGGATGTCACTGTCGGCAGACCTCTGGGTCTCGGATGTCACTGTCGGCAGATATCTGGGTTTCGGATGTCGTCGACAGACCTCTGGGTCTCGGATGTCATCGTCGACAGACGATGCCATCTGGTCTCGGATGGCACTGTCGTCAGGCCTTCCTGTCTACGGACTTCCGTCCACAGGTCTTCGCCCACGGATCTCCATCCACAGACCTCTGTCCACAAACCTCCGTCCACAGAACTTTGCGTCCATGCATTTCCCTCTGCATACATCCATCCACAGACCTCCACTCACGGACCTCCATTCACAGATCTCCGCCCACAAAGCTAACCTTCCGCAGACCTCCGTCCACGCACTTTTCCGTCCACATACCTTCCCGTCCAGAGGCCTTGCCGTCCACAGATATTCCCGTCCACGGACCTCTGCATTTTTGTTGCAGACGTCTGTCAAGTGTTATGTTTTTGTTTTGTTGCACTGCCCAAAGCAGGGCTGAGAACTAAGCCTTTCCGAAATGTTGACACAAATATTTTGAAAGCTATTCGATCAGCAGATAATTATGTTGTTTTCCCTCGCTGTCGGTGTCCACTCTCAGATGATTACCCAACTAAGACAAACACTGTAGGCTTGATGCCGAGCCAGACTTGAAGAGTTTGGTCTTGGGATACATCTTGAGATACATCTTGGCCTAATCCTTGTTTGAGAGAACGCCCAGATTTACGTGTTGTGTTCACAAAGTAATAATAATTTAAGGTAAAATCTGAGCTAAAAAAGGAACAGGTTCAACAGCGTGGAGCTCATGCAGGAGGCATCGCAGGGAGTTCTCAAACTCCTGTCTAAGAATGACTACCACTGGTGCTTCCAGTGGTGGAAGAGTCGTATGGGCCGGTGTGTGGATGCTTGAAGAGAGGAATTTTAGGGTGACGGATTGTGTTTTTCGGTGTCGCCTGAAAAAAGTGTTCCTTTATCATTTTCTAATTGATTTTTGAACACACCACTTATTTTATCCAGTCACAGCTTAGAGCGAACCTCACTAGGTTCCGACACCTTGGAAACCGGACAACATTTCACATTGTGTTTCAGTAGTGGAACAATAAAACAGCTGTTATGGATCTTTCAGCAACCCCTGGCCTCCAAAAGAAAAGAAGATACTATGCGGTCATGGCCGCCAGCAATGCCGATTGGTTTCGTGTTACAGTAAATGCAAATCGCAACCTCCATTCCATTATCGGAGGTTTAACAGCATTTGTACTCCGAGGCCAGACGTAGACTACATAAATAATGTCTTGCACTGCCTCCTGCTGTGCACCTTTCCGTCGCTGATGTCCCTGTTACCGGACCTTCGGCCATGCATCTCGGTCGCCAACCCTTCGACCCGCGACCCTTGTCGCCGGGCCTCCATACTCTGAGGCCTGTGCGGCTTCACCTCACTGGCGGATCCTGCCGCTGGGACCGGACTTCTGTTGGCGTGTCCTCGTCTGTCCGGACCGGTGTCCGTGGACTTGTGTCGTCGCTGCTTCTCCGTCCTCTTAGCCCAGTTGCTGATTCTCTGTTCGCTCACCCATCAGCTGTTGATTCTTTCTCTCCTGATCCATCAGTTGCCGAATCTGTTCCCTGACCCATTGGTCACTGCGATAGTCTTGTGTGTGGTCAGGGCCTTGCCCAGCGGTGTCACTTTGTGTGTGCTAACGGAGGCCACTGTCCCACTTAATTATTAATTTTGCCCTTGAGTCATTTATTCTTGCCCCCCCCCTCCAATCAGACTGAAGGTCGACTATTTGGCCTATGGGTGTCTGCTAGATGCAAATGTTTTTTTTTCTTCTGTGGGACTGCCCATCGAAAAGTTCAGTTGGACCCCTCAACCAATTTCACAAAGTGACACCCATGCCCCTGCCGATGAGGATACCACAATCCAATCTGGCTTCCGTGACGTCCAAGTGGTACATCTGCCGTTGGTGAAGGCCGATGCACCCAGCCAGTTATTCTTGGACTGGAGCGCCAGCGCTACTTGAGAACGGAGAAGTTCTTGGGGCGGACCAGGTGTAGTTTTTAGGAATGACTTCGAGTTTGTAATGAGACGATAAGAATTAGCGTTAGGAACATTTAAGCGAAGTGCATCCAGAGTTAAAAAGATCTTGGATAACTACTTTTTGCTAGATCTTCTCGGGGAGGAGCATTCTCGCGACGCCCCTTCCCAGGTCCGTGGAATGTCTGCTCGAATTCCAAGAGGGGGAATCGCGACATCGCACCGGCCTGTTCAGCATCTTCTGCTGCTGGACAACCAACTACGAGGATAATCTGGGCTCTGTGCAGCCGTGCACTTCGCGGACAATTAACTGCTTCCGAGCCGACAAGCTAACATACCAGTTACGTTGTGAAATTGCACGAAGCAAGCTGAGAATGCTTTTCGGTGAATAATGAGTCTGCACACATCTGCATAGGCGTGGGAAAGGAGCTCCGAAGAGAGTCGAGAGGTTCATAAGGGGCAAGGTGCATTTCGAGCCAGTTCCTTCCACGATGACCAGATCTGACGTTGCCTCTTCGTTCCTATGCCTATGAATCTTGAAAAAGCCATCGGTTATTCGGTAGTCAGCTTGTAGGACGTTGTGTACCCACCCGCCCCGCATCTGCCGCTGCGGAGTATGTTTTTCGTCGTAGTGTCAGATATGCTGGATAGATGGCGGGCCTGCGCTGTTTGTACCTCTCGACCGCCTTTCCACCGATAGTGTAATCGAAGCGAGCAGGATTGATGGCCGTCTATTTTGAAGCCGTCGGAATGCGGCCTTTGCCTGGCGATAGCGGTTTCCCTCCGTTGGAATGGAGTATTTTTCCTCTTTTTGCATGGAAACTGATGCAAAATACTGCACCGCTGCTCGCCGCGCCCTCGCAATGGTGAAACGTGCCCGCTGCGGAGTGGGTGTCCGGGTTGGGTGTCTGGAGTGCGTATCCGGAGTGGGTGTCCGTAGTAGGTGCCGGCGTGCAATATCCGGCGGCAACCGCGCTTTTGAAAGCAGACAACGGTTTTTCTCGTTTTTGCATTTCGTTTGTCGACCTGAGGCTGGAAAGTAATAGCTGTCACTAGTGGGCCGTCACCAGTAAGCCATCAGAGCCCATAGTAGCACTGTTAATTTCCTAAGCCACGTGAAGAGAAATACCTCACGAGCACTGGTTTTTGTAAACTATGTGGTGGGGGGGGGGCACAATACATAGTCAATAGGCGGGCCCAGATCGTTGGGGGTGGGGGCTTACGCCACAGGGTCTCATGTTAAACGTTTAAGTTATTGGTGGGCAGGGGAAAAAACATTCAGGGTGTGAGCACCCTAAAAAGTATATAAGATAACACCCTGGCTTGCCGGACCCATTGCAAAACAGGGATTTTCACGAACATCGTAAAGGGAAGTATGGAATTGTGTTGATAAGAAGCGATGTTAAGATCTGGCGGTGTGTGATGCGACCCCAACATTGTGTCAATATACCGTCAATATCGCGCCAATGTTTAGGGATATCCAAATTCCAGTTGTGGTCGTTGCACCATGCCGTTGGACGGTAACCCGATCGGACACAGGGTGGACCAGCGGCAACGGGTGCTGCTGAGCGCTTGTAGCCGGCCGCACCCACTCCCCTGTCACCACGTGCCGGACACACCTGGACCTGGGACCGGGGGGACCTGGGATGTGGTGGGGATCTTCGTACGACTCCAGTCCGTGCCGCCGCCGGCGCCGGCGCCGACTGTGCGTGGCGGGGGCTGTTCCCGGCTGCGTGCCGCCTCCCTGCGCGGGGCTGTCCGCTGCCGGCCGCCGACGCTGCGCGCCGCGCGCTCAGTCAGAGCTGTGCGGCCCGGCCGCCGACAGGGTCCCCGCAGCGCGTGGCGGTGGATGGCGCGTGGTGGCCGACGGCATGGAGGCGTACTGTGTGGCTGCCCAGCACGCCGCTAGAATCCGCGCCGACTACCCGTACAAGGTGGGTGGTGGCCAGGCACGGCCCGCAGCCGCGTGAAGGTGACGCTTCTCGGTCCGACCCACGATCACAGGCACACAGCCGGCCGGGTGGTGCCCGCGCGTCATTTGCTGGTAGGGATGATTGTGAACACTGAGAGCTCACCAGCCGGCCGTCAGCGGGGAGCGTGAGCCGAGTCTGCACCGTTGTGTGCACAGATCATTCGTCTCGTTGGATGATCTCTGCGGTCGGCGAGTGAACCCCGGTCGTCCCGGTGCGTGATCGTGAACCGAACGGCCGTTGCGGTGTCGCCGGACGGCAAGAGCAGTGTCGTGGTCTGCGGGTTAGCAGGAGCGTGGCTTGCTGGTGCGTAGGGGCGTGGCCTGCCGGTGCGCAGGGGCGTGGCCTGTCGGTGTACGGTAGTGGTGCATTGGAGCTCCCTAAATGATCGTCTTCCCGCTTGCTACACTGCCAACCGATGGGCCGTTCATCGAGAGAAAGGCAGCCGCCGTGCCTCTCATGTGTCTTGTGTACACTGCTGTGTGTCTAGTGAGAGCCGTAGAGTGAGAGTGCCTCGTCAGAGTCGTCCGTGCACTGTGTACGCGCGGCTCTGAAGCTAACAGCAGGGACGACGGGCCTTTGACAGTAGTACACACGCCTTTGGAACTGACGACGCTAGGAACGACAGGCCGTTGACAATAGAACATTCGCCTTTGAAGCTGACGACAACCCGCTGACAATAGAACACTCGCCTCTGAAGCTGACATCAGGGACGACAGGCCGTTGACAACAGAACACTCGCCTTTGAAGCTGACGACGCCAGGGACGACAGGCCGTCGACAATATAACACTGGGCGCTAAATGACCAAACCTGGCCGATGCGCCCTGAACGTCAAATAACCAACCGACAATAGAACACTCGCCTCTGAAGCTGAAGACCCCAGGGACGATAGGCCGTTGAGAATAAAACACTCGCAACAGTATCACCAACCCCAGGTGCTTGCACTGGAGCCAATATGTTGGGGGGGGGTAACCCGTGGAGTACAGCGCTGGCTCCAGTGGACGGCCGTGTACACTATCAGTTTTCCTCTCACTCCTGTCTGCACGCCGAGGTCTGGGTGACACGGTGTGTAAACGGTGCGCTGCGGTCGCAGCGTGCGCCAACACGGTGCGCTGTGGTCGCAACGTGCGCCAACACTGTGCGCTGTGATGCGATGCGAACGCCGGACACCAGTTGGCACGCGCACTGTCGGACACTGCGGGGCACCGCGAGGCACTGTCGGTCACCGCGGGACACTGCCGGACATCCCGAGGCACTCAGTGCTGGTCAGTCGGGTCTGTTAGTCTGCCCCAGTCTGCCAGTCCGTCGGTATAAGGGCCGCTGGGCGTGGGCTGTGGGCTGCGACCCTCTGGCGAATAAAGAGGGGCGAGGCTGTCGAAGCGACACAGCGAAATCGCGAACGTGGTCGGACGACTGGTCGTGGAACACAAGGCGCAATCGCACACGGGCCGTGTCGGCGCGGCAGATTTCAATTCCGACGACACGACACGGCTATTGAGACAGAGTGATTGAACGTCCACGCCGGATGAAGACTGCTGTCGGCCGGAGCGGCTTCACTCCCACCCGTCGCTGCACGGCAGCCGACCCCCCCCCCCTCCTGTCATCAGTGCTGTCGCCGGTAACCAGCAGCTCGCCGGCGGCAGCCTGCGGGTCGTTCCCGACGGCCTGCGGGTCGTTCTCCGACGGCGTGCGGGTCGTTCCCGGCAGCCAGTGACCCCGTGGTGGACCATGTGGCCGTACGTCCCTGACCGTCGCGGTGCCCGAGGCAAGGCTTCTCGGTGGTCCGGGCAGCGTGTTGGTGGCGCCGGTCCCGGGCTGGACGAGTCGCGTGCACCTGCTGAGCCGGGGGCCTGTCTAGCCACAGGCGGCAGCGGTGGGCCTGCCGTCGTCAGCACCGCTGCCGACGGAGACACCAGCTGACCGGCACTGACGATGCGAGCGAAATAACAGACGAAATATTTGCCAGCGGAGTTTCTTTGCGACATAGTCGGCGTCATCCATTTGTATCGACAGCCAGCGTCAGTCATTTGTCGCGACAGTCATTGTCGAAAATTGTTGGCGACACTCACGCCCTTTGAGTTCCGGAGGCATTCGCCTTTTGTCATTCGGCATGTCACCCCACTCATTTTGTGTGTACGGCTCATCATTGTATATGCACGCCTCATCATTTCGTGCGCACGGCTCATTTTCTTCCCGTGCCGACCGTATTACCTGGCATGTGCTTTACGGTCGAATATTGCATGCGGTGGCTGCCGATCTCGGCCTTGGTGACGTAACTTTCTCCAACTGACACTGACGTTGGTCTTCCCAAATATCCAGTCACAAGCCCAGGGATTGCGCTTGCATTGTGCACCCGGACCGGTACACTGCAGCCGGCCACGACTTGTAATCATGTGCACCAAGGTCATCTAGCAGTACCTGCACCAGTGGACTGAGATTCGCTAGTGCTATGTTGCTGTGCATGGTAGCAACATAGCAAATGCATCTATCGCTGACAAATCATATTTCGTCGGCCAGCAAATACGCGCATCAGCGCTTGGTTGTCCGCTAAGATCGGGATTTCTGTGTGGCCCTGAAAATTCCTTTGTTTCGCCCCGAACATCGGTACGAGGCTGACTCACTCAATGCGGAAGACAATGACACTGTAATTGGGTCGACAGCGTACGTCCGGGGTGTTGTTCACGCCTATTCTGAACGGATGGCATTGCCACATGTGTGGTGACACACACAGCGCTGCGTTTCGTTTCTGACGTTCGGCAGTCCGACAGCAAGCATGAAATGTTGCCGGGTTGTAATGGCCATCTACTGCGTGGGAAGTTTGACAGGATAGGAGAAGTCGAGAGATAGGCACTGGCCAGGCTATATTACCACCTTTTTGCGGGGTCATGCCCATTTTTTTCCGTGTGGGTGGTCAGCCAGAGCAGGAACAGTCGTGGGACAGGCACCGGGCAGGCCATGTCACGACGCAATGTGTGGCCGGTGACGATGCTGGTGACCCCTGCTGCCACGCTGATGCCACGTGCGCCGGCCCGTTGACTGCCCGGCGATCGGGACCCACCCGCTTCCGATTACACCTCGTTCGGCCGCGCTGGGCCACTCCCCGAGTGGTCGGCTCATTGTCTGCCGTGTTGGATTGTGCGTACATCTGGCAGAGCCGACTGTCTGACGGCGACTACCTCGGCTGCACGGCGACGTGCCGTTCCGGTGCCGGCGCGTGCCAGGCGACAGCACCGCTCACTTGTTTACCGCCGGCACTGTATGGTAATCCCCGGCGCCGACAACCACCCGCCATTTGTATCGATTTTGACGTTTCGCTGTTTATCGTGGCGGGAAAGCGGGATGGTGCGGCGAGCGAAAAGCGCTGCCACAATCCCAGACTGCTCACATAATCTGCGCGAGAGACTTTCTCTTTTACGGCTCGTTCGGCATGTGCCGTGCACGCTGGACGGCGAGGCGCCGTGTCGGCGGTGATGGGCAGCTGACGGACGTGTCCTCACCGTGGCGGCGTGTTCCTCTCTGGCACTGTCCATCAGCAGCTGGTATCCCTGTGATGTCCTCACCGTGGCGGTATGTTCCTCTGGCGCTGTCCATCGGCTGCTGGTGATGTCCCTGTGCTGTCCTCACCGTGGTTGTTGTGTTCCTCTCTGACGCTGTCCTCACCGTGGTGGTGTGTTCCTCTCTGACGCTGTCCTCACCGTGGTGGTGTGTTCCTCTCTGGCGCTGTCCTCACCGTGGTGGTGTGTTCCTCTCTGGCACTGTCCTCACCGTGGTGGTGTGTTCCTCTCTGACGCTGTCCTCACCGTGGTGGTGTGTTCCTCTCTGACGCTGTCCTCACCGTTATGTTGTGTTCCTCTGGCGCTCTCCATCGGCTGCTGGTGATGTCCATGTACTGTCCTCACAGTGGCGGTATTGTTCCTCTGGCGCTGTCCATTAACAGCTGGTGATGTATATGTGCTGACCTCACCGTGGCGGTACAGGCGGAACAGGCATTACATCTGTGACGCCACCCTGCGCCGCACCGACACCAAGCGTAACGAACGTGACGTCACATCCCGAACGTAACACCACGTTGCGTACTCACCTCGTCAGCTGTCTCCCATGTGGCACGATGCGACGTGGTTTGCGATCCCAACCGTGCTGGCATCCTGTGACTCGTGGCTTGACGTGGTGTCACTGGTGGACGTGTCACTTGTGGTGGGTCGTCAGTGACGGTGTCCCTGGTGGTGGGTTGTCAGTGCCCGTGTCACTGGTGGTGGGTTGTCAGTGCCCGTATCACTGGTGGTGGATTGTCAATGCCAGTGTCACCGGTAGTGGGTTGTCAGTGACTCTGCCAATGGGGGTCGGTTGTCAGTTCCCATGTCACTGGTGGTGGGTTGTCAGTGTCCGTATCACTGGTGGTGGGTTGTCAGTGCCCGTATCACTGGTGGTGGGTTGTCAGTGCCCGTGTCACTGGTGGTGGGTTGTCAGGGGCCGCGAACCGTCGGCGTATGTATTTAGTGGATGTGACGTTTGGGCGTTGCTAACCGTGGGCTCAGCGTCGAAACGTCATAAGCCAATGCGCACTAAGTTTCTGGAAAATGTGATTAATGTCGTAAAACGCCGTGTAATATTTCCTAAATGAACCCCGTGAGATTATACCCGAATAGTTTTGCCAACTTCGTGTGCTATTGTGTTCAACAAAGGCTCAACTTTTCTCATATTCTTTAGTACGAGATAGGTTTATGATCCTGGCTGTAATTTTGGATCGTCGCTTTAGTACGTGCCACCGGTAGGGGAAGACACCACTTTGTGCGCCACTTCGGCTCCTCGTATGACAATGGCCGAGACGCACCTCATCGCGGCGCGTGACGTGACGTGACGTGACGTGACGTGGCGTGACGTGACGTGGCGTAGCGTGGCGTGGCGTATTGTGGCGTTGGTGACTCACGCCCTCCTATCTCCATCAGTTTTGTCGTAACAGGCAGCCGACTCAATTCAACGCTGAATAATCATTCCCCTGTTATTGGCTGTGCTGGTTGGACGATGGATCTTGCGGAATTGACGCCGGGTGGCGATGAATTTTGATGTGTCTGACCAGATGATGTTTTGAACATTTCGTCGAGTGTCGAGCAAACAATTCTTTCCATTTGTCTCAATAATTGGAACTTGTTTTGTTGGCGCGCGGTTTTGGGCTTGTGTGCTGCAGAGCCGTTTGCTTAGCCGTGAAAGCCGCTGCAGTGTGTGCTTGACTAGGTAACACTGTGGAGTCGTCCAATACCACCGAACCGAACACTACGCAGCCGCGGACCGGAGTACTGCACAGTCATGGGTCAGGGCACTAGTCTATCATGGATCGGGACACTAATGCACGGGCTGAGCAATAGTCGACCAGTGCTCCGGGCACTAGTCCACAGGCTGAGGCAATAGTCAACCAGGGCTCCGGGCACTAGTCCACGGGCTGAGCACTAGTCAGCCACGGGTCCGGGCACTAGTCCACGGGCTGAACAAGTCCAGGTCGACACAGTCCACGGCGAACACTATCAGCCAGAACAGTCACGGGGACATAGTAGCCACACACAGTCCACGGCGACACTAGTCAGCCAGGTCGACACAGTCCACGGGCTGAGCACAGTCAGCCCGGTGTGGCTGAGCACTAGTCAGCCACGGTGCGAGCACTAGTCAGCCAGGTCCGGGCACTAGTCCACAGGCCAACATAGTCAACCAGCGATCCGGGCACTAGTCCACGGGCTGAACACTAGTCAGCCACTGGTCCACGGGCTGAGCACTAGTCAGCCACAGGTCCGGGCACTAGTCCACGGGCTGAGCACTAGTCAGCCACGGGTCCGGACACTAGTCCACGGGCTAAGCACTAGTCAGCCACGGGTCCGGACACTAGTCCACGGGCTGAGAAAAGGTGGTCAACATTGGGAAGGGTGGAAGTCAACACTGGGGACGAAGGCGTACCAAAATGTACTAAACCGACACCGGTGTCTGAGCGTTCGCAGTTGCTGTACGTTGCGCAGTACCCGTCTGCGCCCCCAGCGTGCACTCGCCGCATCATTCTAAGCCCACCAGTCGGATCAGCCGGTCTGCGCTGATGGGTTCTGTCCACTGGGCGCTGCATGACCGACGCAGTCGATGCGCCCTTAAACTCAAATAACTAACGAGTTCTGTCCACACCGAAGGCAGTTTATTGTTGTATGTTTGTTTCCACGTGCACGTCACACGTTGTCTGTCTGTGTGTCGCACAATTGTTATCTGTATGTCACGCAGCTGATGTCTGCATTGTCCCGCCTTCCCCGCGATGGCGCCCCAGGCTATGGAAGCTCACCGTAAGCCGAAGCCAATTAGCGCGGCCAATTCGCGCGCTGTCGTTTGGCGAATCGTAAAGATCACGCGCGCGTGGGGTCAATTACCGTCTCCACAGAACTGTGAAGTAGTGTGTGTACACTAGCGGGCCGCTGGTCGGCACCAGACACGGCCGGCGCTCATGGTTGCAATTGCAACGGTTAATAGGCTGACGCTGGCAGCCATGCTACATTGTGCAGACGCTGGCGCATACAATGCCAAAGGTACGGACACGGCACCGATACCGATAATGGCGCCGACACTGCCACCGGCACTGGCACGAGCGCTTGTGCACACGATTGCGTACACTGACACAGGCACTGACACCTGCACTGGCGCTGGCACCGGCGTGGTTGGATTGCAAAAATAAGTTTTTCTGAAGAAACCTCATGCTGGGTTTTGCTGACTTAGTGGTTCCGCACCACTCGACTGTGTGTGTGTCGACTGACGCGTAACGGCCTTACATGTTTGACACGACGCCGCATGGCCAAGTAAAATAAACACGCCTGCGTCGTGAGGGCAGTGGAACCTGGGCTGCCGCACATCCGTCATTGCAGGCCCATGCTGCCAAACGGTGGCAGCTCGGGCTGTCTCATAACGGCAATTCATGCTCTGCCACACAGCTTCAGTTCAGGCTGTCTCAAAGCGACACTTCAGAATATCTCACAACAGCAGTCCTTGCCGCTTCACGGTCGCAGTTCAGGCTTCCCCGCGGGAGAAGTTCAGGATGTCACACAATGGCAGTTCTTGATAGCACACAGCGGCAGTTCAGGCTGTCTCAGCGGTGGTTCGGGCGTCACACGGGAGCAGATCAGGTTGTCACACGGGAGCAGACCAGGGTGTGACACGTGAGCAGTTCAGGTGTGACACGTGAGCAGTTCAGGTGTGTCACGTGAGCAGTTCAGGTGTCTCACGGGAGCAGATCAGGGTGTCACACGGGAGCAGATCAGGGTGTCACACGGGAGCAGATCAGGGTGTCACACGGGAGCAGATCAGGTGTCACACGGGAGCAGATCAGGGTGTCACACGAGAGCAGATCAGGGTGTCACACGGGAGCAGATCAGGGTGTCACACGGGAGCAGATCAGGGCGTCACACGGGAGCAGATCAGGGTGTCACACGGGAGCAGATCAGGGTGTCACACGGGAGCAGATCAGGGTGTCTCACGGGAGCAGATCAGGGCGTCACACGGGAGCAGATCAGGGTGTCACACGTGAGCAGTTCAGGTGTCACACGGGAGCAGTTCAAGTGTCACTGTAAGGCAGTTGTTGCTAGCACGCAGCGAAAAGTGAGGCACCCACACAGAGGAAGGTGAGACTACGACACTGAGGGGAACTCGGACGACTCCTGTGGTCCTGTCCGCCTCACATGGCGCAACCAGCAGCAACGTTAACCGACATTCAACTCGTCTCCACACGTAAACACGTGTGAGGGCTTCCCACATGGCGGCGGACAATTAACGTTTGTCACATTACTTGTCCGACCACCGTTCGAGGTGAGTTTAATCTCTTCACCACCCGTTCGCCTCCGCCACCGCCTTCGCCTCCGCCTCCGCCTCCGCCTCCGCCTCCGCCTCCGCCTCCGCCTCCGACACAGTGTCGGATGTGCCCTTCGTCGATCGCCAGTGCGTCCCGGGGATGGTGGATTCTCGAGACTATCCGCGATGTGAACTGTTCAGTGAACCACTCTGTATGTATGTAATAAAGATGGTAATAATATGCCCGTCAGGCCTGCGGTGGTAACCTTTGGCCCTCGTATGTTAGTTTAAAAGCTTTCCACTCGGGAATTAATGTACTTTCTAGCCGTTCCGGCTGGATGTTTGTCAGGAAGGATTGGCCTTGATCGCGTTTCCGAGTCGAACAGCGCTTTTTGCTCGAGTCAATAGTCTTAAAGTGTAGTGCAGCTCGAGCTAACAGGATAACGCGGTTAGGGCGGCGTCTCGGGTCTTCTGCAAGTCTGGCGCGCTTTGACTGGCGTTTGGCGCGCTCTGTCGGCCGGCTGGACGACGGCGCTGTTTGTTGGTGGAGGTGGCGCACCCTGCCTCGCCAGTGTGTGTAGTTGGCTTTTTTTGGTGCGTCAGCTGCTTCGGCTACATGACCCCTGTCCGGCCAGTCTGCCCGTACTCGGCTAGAGGTGAAGAGTCGGCCTGCACTGTGGCCAGGGTTGGCCTGTACTGTGGTCAGGGTTGGTCTGTACTGAGACCAGGGTTGGTCTGTACTGTGGCCAGGGTTGGTCTGTACTGTGATCAGGGTTGGTCTGTACTGTGGTCAGGGTTGGTCTGTACTGTGGCCAGATTTGGCCTGTACTGTGGTCAGTGTTGGCATGTGCTATGATCAGGGTTGGTCTGTATTGATATGTACTCTGGTCAGTGTTGGCATGTACTCTGGTTATGGTTGGTCAGTACTGTAGTCAGTGTTGGTCTGTACTGTGGTCGGTGTTGGTCTGTACTGTGGCCAGAGTTGGCCTGTACTGTGGTCACTGTTGGCCTGTACTCTGATCGGTGTTGGCATGTACTGTGGCCAGTGTTGGCCTGTACTGTGGTCACTGTTGGCCTGTACTCTGATCGGTGTTGGCATGTACTGTGGTCAGTGTTGGTCTGTACTGTGGCCAGAGTCGGCATATGCTCGGGCCAGAGTTGATCTGCACTCTGATGCGCTCCCTATCCTGTTTTGACCAGGATAGGGAGCGCATCAGGTTGACAGGATACGGAGCGCGTTCCTGTCTGTTATTGGCTGTTCCGCCTGACCTACCTCTCTCAACTCAGCCTGATTCGTCACCTTAACTTCGCAGTGTCTCGCCACCTAGGCTCCCCGCTTGACTCGTCACCGCAACTCCGCCTGACCCGCTTCCTCAACTCCCTACAACGCTCGGCGGCAGTTGGACTGTTCCGAAGTCGCTCTGGAGGGATCTGTTCGGCCTGACTGGCCATCGGGAGGCGGTGGGAAGGTCGGTCCTCCTGCACAGTGTGTACCCCTCCTCCTGACCATTTGCTCCTCTGTCCGACCGCGCTAACGGATTCCAGCGTTTTTCCCGTGATCCTCTCCCACCCTCTCCGTGTAATTGGTTCCTTCTCCCTGCTCGACCGTATCATCTATTATGTTTCCATTATGCTTGCGCCGGGAGGCTGTATAAATCAAAAGTCGGGTAATCGCATTAATATGGGACTGATGACGTCTGCTGGGCTGGGCTAGCAATAAATGACCGACTTTTATGGACGGAATGCCGCTCGCCATGAATATACGCTGCCGCGGCGAAGACAGTGCGTTGCCATTTGCCCATCCGAATGGACATGCCATTTTCCCACTATCACGCGATGTAGGATGATACCTTGTTCATGCCGTATTCCTCCCGGGGAAATAGTAGCCGTGAGATGATGTTAGGTGTAATGTTGTGTTAGGGTAATGTAATGTTATGTGCTCCTGTGGGCATAACACATACAGCCGGAATTGCAAGCCTGCATTATCTTCACTCTTGTTCAGTTGGGCTGGCGGCGTACGCATTTTCCGTCTTTATATGCATGCATTTGCGCGCATTGCAGTTGTAGGTTCGTTACCCGTTCCAGCCGTGGATTTCTCACCGTTCCAGTTAGCTCGTAATCGCCGGGTGTTGCTGTTCACCTCGATACAGTGAAAAGGGCAGGATTTGAATTCGCCGTCTCAGTATTGCTGCCGCCCGTGGACAATCACTAAGCCAATCTTTTTCGGGCGTCATAATTGCATGTTGCCGAGCAACCGCGTCGATTAGGGTGATGAAAAGTTGACACTCAATTTAACATGGCCGACAGGGGAATTTAGGTAGCCTCATAAATTTCCCCAGGCGCCAACCTCAAGCATTTTTACATGACGCGCGGACTTATTTAGCACTCTTCAGTGCGAGTGTCACCAAATCGGGCAGCGGGACTTTGCTACTAACGGTGAGCAGTTGGCACCTTCGCCTCGGAGGAGCCCCGGGTGAGTTATACTCCACTCTGAGCTCGCTAGTATGCAAATGTTCATTTATATGCAAATTGGATTAGCCATTAACACGGTCTAGGCTGTGATCAGGTCCAGGGAAATGTTTTGCCTCTCCAGCATCACTATAGATAAATGAGAAACAATTCTGGGCTGATATATCGATGTGGTACGCTTGTGTATACATGCCTGGACCGAATTGTGCCTACTGATGATCGGCTGCGGTTTTTGTCGGCTGATGACGTCAATGATGACTATACGTGACTTGATGACCAGGTGGGCCATTTCGGCCATGGCCATTTAGTACTGCTAGGGTGTGACTTTAAATCGGAGTTGTGGTTGCGACCATTTTGCCGCAAATCCTATGTTCTGTGTTTTCATGTAAGTGGTGTGCATTTCATTTGCATGATCACGGCTTGTTTTTAATGTAGTTGTTGTGCACTCACTTAGAGATGCTGGATTCGTTCCACGAGTTTCGAACTGGCATGACGGTGACCCACCAATCTAGCCTCGCACATTAGGCGACGTGAGGTTTCCCGGCGAATCGCTCGGGTTGGGCGGTGGTCGTATCGCAGCTCCGAAGGATATCCAGCCTGGCCCCGCGCGGCAGCCGACGTGAAGTATCTGACGGCGAGTCGCTCGGCCGTAGCGGCTCGCCGTGTCGCCGCTCCGTCGACGGAGGCGGGCGGCGAGTGTCGTCGCCGAGCGTCGGCTCCGTCGGTGGCGTCGAGGAGCTTGTTTGGACGCCCGCCCCGTACAGGGTGTATCCCGCCACCGCCACCGCCGACGCCGCTGGCCGCCGGACCGCCCGCCGGGAGGTCGGCCCGTCGCCGCGCCTTCAGGTGGTCCCCAATTAGCCGGAACTAATGGTGACGGCAGCCGACGCCGCACCGCACGTCATATCTGCCGGCTGTGAATGACACACGCGGGAGACATTATTCCGTCGTAATTTGCCGCCCGACTGACGATTCTCGGCCCGATACTTCACCGTCTTAATCTCGTTTTATGCGGCTTGCGATCCCGTGTTTAATTCGGTGTGTGTTGCCTGTTCGGTGGCGGTGAGCGCCAGTTAATGTTTAATTCACGCAGTGTTGATGAGCTGCGACACGCGCCGGCTCTGCGTCCGCGCGGACGAGAGCTGGACATCTTTGGCGGAGACTGCGCAGCTCAGACCGCTCTACTGCGCGTGACATTGTCCTAGTGGGCCTGACACGGACTGACCAGCTTTTAGGGTTTTGGCACGGGCTGACCAACCTTTGTGGGCCTGGCACGAGCTGAGCAGTCGTCGTGGTCTTGCCACGGGCTGAACAGCCTTTGTGGGTCCGACACTGGCTGACCGACCTTTGTAGGCCTGACACTGGCTGACCAACCTTTGTGGGTCTGACACTGGCTGAGTAGCCTTTGTGGGTATGGCACCGGCTGAGCAGCCTTTGCCTGCTTGCCGGGGCCGAGCAGCCTTTGTAGGCTGGACACGGGCTGAGCAGCCTTTGTGGGCTTGGCACGGAGTTGGATGTTCCCCCTGGGTTGAAGTTGAGGCCGGCGGTTGAACGGACCCGAGCTTGGTGGTTTGCCCGGTGACTTAATGGGCGGCCCTGATGCGGCTAGTCAATGGCCAAATCGTCCCAGGGGACGTTTTGTGCTTGTTTTGACGGACGCAGGGTGGGCTGGTTTGGCGGCTCTTGGGCCGTTTTGTTAGGCTGGCGGCGTACACGGGCGCTTGACGGCGGCTGTGGACGCTTGACGGCGGCTGTGGACGCTTGACGGCGGCTGTGGACGCTTGACGGCGGCTGTGGACGCTTGACGGCGGCTGTGGACGCTTGACGGCGGCTGTGGGCGCTTGACGGCGGCTGTGGGCGCTTGACGGCGGCTGTGGACGCTTGACGGCGGCTGTGGACGCTTGACGGCGGCTGTGGACGCTTGACGGCGGCTGTGGACGCTTGACGGCGGCTGTGGACGCTTGGCGGCGGTCGTGGGCGCTTGGCGGCGGTCGTGAGCGTCTTGGCAGTGCAGTGACTTTTTCCCCTGTCGCCATGGCCCACCATGGGCTCTTCTCAGACCACTTCGCCCCCGTCGTGCTTCCGCCGTGTCCCTCCTAATACAGCTCCCACGCGGCCAGCTCCGGCTCCGTCCCCGCTCGCTTCAACGTCGTCCAGGCTCCGGCTCCGTCTGCTCCAACTCCGTCCTGGATCGGGTGGCTCCGTCCCTGCCCGCTCCAACTCTGTCCATGTCTGGCTCTGTCTCCGCCCGCTCCAACTCCGTCCAAACTTCGACTCCGTCCAGGCTCCGAATCTGCCTCTGTCCGCTCCAACTCCGACCGGGTTCGGCTCCATCCAGGCTCCGGCTCCGTCTCTGTCTCTGTCAGCTCCGGCCTCGACTTGGTTCAATACTGGCTGGATGACTTTTATCGTTTGGTTTTTTCCCCGCCGAGATACTCTCCGACTCGCTTACCGATGCTGACGGCCTGACAAATGCGCCGAAATCACAGCTTTTCAATTATAAATGAGTCCATCTATCAGCCTGTGAGGCCGTCTGGATTGTAATATTTTCTGCAGATGGAGAGTGGAACGTTATCAAAATGGCGCTCGGGTATGTTTACAGCGATGTTTACCCGGCTGTCGAGTGGAGTTTGGCAGCCTCCTGGCGGCCGCGCGTTGACGGAATAATACCTGCCCGCCGAGCTGCGGTACAGACCTGCGGGTGCGACCCAGCTAACCCAGGAGCTGCGGCACAGGCCCAGTTAACGTCGACACAGAGCACGTGCTGTCCGGATATATATGATTATATATATATATATATATATATATATATATATATATATATAAATATATATATATATATATGTATATATCTACATATCTATACACATATATATATATATATATATATATATATATATATATATATATATATATATATAATATATATATATATATATATATATATATATATATATATATATATATATATATATATATATATATATATATATATATATATATATATATCTATATATATGTGTGTGTGTGTAATATGATGTATGTATATGCGGATCCCGTGCTGCTGAGTAGCGGCATCACAGTGGCGTTCGCCCGAATTGCATCGATGCCTGGATTTTATCTATTGTTTAAAGAATCAGATACCAGGTCGTTTTCTTTCTGACACCAGTGAAGGCTATGCGCCAATTCGACTGAAGTTGTCTTTTCGTGCAGCAAATTATGTTTATGTATTCAACAGTGATGTCGACCAGAAGTGTCTTGCCGTCGGATCAGAGGTTCGGCTCCTTGCTGGTGGCGGCCGTGCGTCAATGGTGCGACTATTGTGCGATGTGTGACGTCCGCCGCGCAGCAGAAATAGCGCCGCGTCCGCGAATCAGATGCCCTGTAGTGTTGCATGGACACGCTGCAGCGGGTTGAGCACATTGAGCGTGAACGGGTGGGTGTCCGCACCCGAGAACGAATCGGCGCGGAGGCGTGGACAGGAGTTCCGGACATT
Organism: Imbricaverruca yamaguchii; assembly: GCA_034440575.1. Classification (NCBI taxonomy): domain Eukaryota; kingdom Metazoa; phylum Arthropoda; class Thecostraca; family Neoverrucidae; genus Imbricaverruca; species Imbricaverruca yamaguchii. The sequence goes on along the minus strand of JAOTOL010000882.1, from coordinate 60,704 downwards.
CGGGTGTGGATCCGTCTCGCAGTCGTTCTCCCCCATGCGACACGTGCTGCTCGTGCGCTCCGTCCTGTCACGTTGTCATCCTGCTGACCCCGAAGCTGAGTTGGGCACCCTCCGTGCCGTTGCTCCGCAGCCCACGGGGGAACGGGTCCTGCTTTCACCGGCTCCTGTCTTCACCGTGTGGGCAGACGGCGGTCGTAGCTACCATTGCACACTGCACACTGTACTCTGCACACTGAACAGCGATTTCTGCATGCTACACACTGCGTAGGCATTGTCGCGTTGTCGCGTTGTGCCAGCCAACGGGGCCGGACGGGTCGGAACACGCTTCACGTGGCGTCGACTGTGGATGTCGCGCCGCCCTTGTACGCACTGATACGCTCCCACTGCACGTCTCGCTTTCACCGGTGTCATCTCTCCGGGGACAAACACGGCTGCCGTCGCCCGCCGTCCCGACAGCCCAAGCTGTGTCGTGAGCGTCGGGACTGTGTTGCGGCAGTCTGAGGGTGCATTGCGGCACAGCCTGGACCGTGTCGTGAGCGTCGGGGAATGTATTGCGGTTCAGCCTGGAATGTGTCACGGGAGTCGGGGTTGTATTGCGGCACAGTCTGGGCTGTGTCGGGTCTGTGGGTGTATTGCGGTGCAGCCTGGGCTGTGTCATGAGCGTCGGGGCTGTATTGCGGCACAGCATGGGCTGTGTCGCGTCTGTGGGTGTATTGCGGCGCAGCGTGGGCTGTGTCGGCCCAGTGCCGACCGACTGGAGCGGACGAGACTGACTGTCGAGTGGGGCCACATTGAGCGGCCTCTTCACGCGGCGTCGATCAATAGCGCTCCATCTATTTCTCCATCCAGTCTAGCGGAGATGTCAGGCCTCACGCATGATGATCGTCGACTCGATGATCGAGTAGTGGTACATGTTGGAAAATAACTGATGATATTCGCGGTAGGGGTACATGTCGCTAGACAACTGACGGTTGTCGCAGTTGGGGTACATGTCAGCAAACGACTGACAACATCCTCAGTATGGGTACACTTCTGGAAGCAACTGATGATCGCTGTGGTATCTTGAATACGTTATGTTTGGGGGACGAATAGCTTAGGGGTAAGTTGCTCGTCTCACAATCGAAAGGTTGTGGGTTCAAGTTCACCTGTCGCTACTCTTCGCCCGCGACCAATCGGCGTGAGAGATTGGCGACGCTACATGACTCAACGGTCGATGTGTCTTAAAACCAATAACCAACCAATAACAACCAATACATTATGTTTGAAACGTTGAATGTTGAATGAAAAATGTTGAAAGACAACTGGCGACAAGTGTCTTCTTCAGCTGGGGATCGGCTGGTAGTCATCAAATACTGCATTTATCAGGTGACCGATACGAGCGTTGCCACCGAGGGAATAGGGGAAACGTCCCCCGAACCTGGTGAAATCCAGCATTACACCTACTGCGGATAGGTGTAATGCGTGAACACCTATTCCCATTGCGTTGTATGGGAAGACTAGACATAAAAATGTTCCCGCCGCCCGTCCTCTCCTCTGTCCAAAACTCGTTTAGGTGCCACTGGTGGCATATTATATAGCGGCACTGGTCCATCTAATTGGAAAATTAATGTTTTTACTTATGTTAGTTGTGACCGATTCCGCCCATAATGAGCTGAAGTGAATTAATTATAATTAGGTGTATGTAATCGTAGGCATAGCAACGACGGTGCTCCATATGCACCCATGTAAGTCTGGCTGCACTTATGAACATTCTCGTTTTAAGTGGAAGCAACGTCAGGAGCTTGATCTGTCCAGTTTGTCTGATGAGAGCTTGTTCAGTGCCGAGTCCGGCGACTATGCTGTCATCACCGCCGTCGAGCCGGCTGAATCACCCTGTGACTGACTCAACCACTCGTGAGCCGACCCAGCCGTGTCTGACGGACAGGGGATGTCAAAGCAGAGCCCATCCCGGACAGGTTAGCTGGACGGTGGAAACATACACAGTGCGACACCGCAGACCACGTGTCCTGGACAGATCAGCTGAACGGCACACACAGCCGACACCGGAGGTCACATGTCCCGGACAGGTCAGCTGGACGGCACACACAGCCGACACCGCAGGTCACATGTCCCGGACAGGTCAGCTGGACGGCACACACAGCGCGACACCGGAGGTCGCATGTCCCGGACAGGTCAGCTGGACGGCGCACACAGCGCGACACCGCAGGTCACATGTCCCGGACAGATCAGCTGAACGGCACACAGCGCGACACCGGAGGTCACATGTCCCGGACAGATCAGCTGAACGGCACACACAGCCGATACCGGAGGTCACATGTCCCGGACAGGTCAGCTGAGCGGTGGAAACATACACAGCGTGACACCGCAGGTCACATGTGGCCAGCATGCCGCCTCACCGGCACGACGGGCTCGATGACGCACTCCGGTGACACGGTGCATCGAGTCCGTGACGTCAGACGGTAGGCCGAGGAGTTTAGTGCGTGACGTCAGACGGTTGGCCGAGGAGTTTAGTGCGTGACGTCAGACGGTAGGCCGAGGAGTTTAGTGCGTGACGTCAGACGGTAGGCCGAGGAGTTTAGTGCGTGACGTCAGACGGCAGACCGAGGAATTCGACACGTGACGTCAGACAGTAGGCCGGGGAGTTTTGCGCGTGACGTGAGTCACGTCACGTGACACTAAGGCATTGGTGGGTGGCCTAGATGGCGTCGTTGCGCAGCACTCGGCTGGTGATGTTGCTGCTTCCACATGTCAGTTGACTCGCGTCAATATTATTGGCACTGATTGGCACGGCGACGAAGATATTCTGCCATTCAACAGCTACTATTGCTACTTCATGTCCCTTTCACAAGGCAACGGGCTATATTTAAACATGACATGCCAAAGCCAAACACGCGCTGATGTCTTGTTTATCCAGTTGTCGCTGCGCGGGGCTGAGGACCGGACAGACACCCTCGCCCTCTCCACGGGCAGGGGGAGATGAATGGCGCTCCGGCATGCTCCTCTGACGACAATAAATGGAATGTGGAATTAGGGAGCAATTTGACTATCTCTGACGAGTGCCGAGGCATTGTTTGAAACCACCCGACCACAATCCCCGCAAATTATATTTCACTGTGGTGCCATTTCAATGGCCTGTTGTCGAGTTATGCCCGCCAGGCATGCTTATTATTGTTGGATAAGGACAACTCATTGCTGGTCGAGGTTTAGCTTCTTTAGCATGCTAAATTATGACTATGTATTGTCACTTGGGTCAGTTCACCTCATGCCTCAGGGAATACCTCGTACGTGATACAGAAAGGGCCAGATATCTGACCCACACCGTACCCGTCACTTGACTCGGAAAGGACCTGGTACCTGACAGTAAGGGCGGCCCGGAATCCGACTCGGGGGTAACTGGCTCAGACCGTACCCGGCACTTGACTCAGGATGAGCTTGGTGTCTGGCTCAGACCGTACCCGGCACTTGACTCGGAAGGTGCCCGGTAGTTGACTCAGGAGGACCCGACACTTGACCCGGGAGAGGCCCGGCACTTGACTTGGGGCGACCCGGCGTCTGACCCGGACCGCCGTCGTCTCCGGGAGGGGTCCGTCGTCAGTCACGCCGGACCCATTACCGCGAGCTAACCCGAGCTAACGAGCTAACCCAGCCTACGACCGTCACTGCATAACGTGGTGCACAGATCAGCCGGATTGCTGCGGTTCATCCCGGTCCGGTCTGCGTACGGTCTCGGTATGTGGGCCCGCCGTGGGAGCGTGTTTACACGCGGACGCCGCCGGCCGGCCGTGTGCAGTGCCACGTCGCGTGTCCGTTCTCGGCCGGCTAGGTCAAGAGGTCGACAGCCGGGGCCCGGCCGGCGGGATGAGGCGACCCGCGTGGGGCCGGTGGTGGCCGGTGGTGGCCGGTGGTGGCCGGTGGTGGCCGGTGGTGGCCGGTGGTGGCCGGTGGTGGCCGGTGGTGGCCGGTGGTGGCCGGTGGTGGCCGGTGGTGGCCGGTGGTGGCCGGTGGTGGCCGGTGGTGACCGGTGGTGGCCGGTGGTGACCGGTGGTGACCGGTGGTGGCCGGTGGTGACCGGTGGTGGCCGGTGGTGGCCGGTGGTGGCCGGTGGTGGCCGGTGGTGGCCGGTGGTGGCCGGTGGTGGCCGGTGGTGGCCGGTAGTGGCTGATGGGGCCGGCCGACGCTATGTGAGGGGAGGACGCGGCGAGCGTACAATCGGTCGACGAGGGGCAGCGTCGCCACACACTCGCCTGGTGTACGGCAGGCGGTGTGGTACGGCGTGGTGTAGGTGGTGTGGTGTGCGACAGGTGGTGTGGTGTGGTACTGCGTGGTATACAGGTGTGGTGCGACGCAAAATAGGTGCCGCGACGTACGACAGGTGGTGCGGTGTACAAGGTGGTGTGATGTACGACGGAGTTGGTGTGATGCACCGTGGTGCAGGCGATGCGGTATGTGGTAGAGGTGTTTGGTGTACGATGGAAGTGGTGTGACACACGATATAGGTACGCGGTATACTACACAACCGATGTGCGTGGCAGATGTGTTCCACGGCACGTAATTGGACAACGCTGTACAAACTGAACAGCGTTGTCGCCCGGTTCGGTTACATACTGGTCAGGACGTGAATACTGTACACAGCCGAATACTGTGAAGGTGAATACTGTAAATAATCCGAAAGTGAATACTGTGAATACCGTGGAAGTGAATATTGTGAAGGATGTCGGCCACCGCTCGGATGCTGAGGAGTCGCGGAGTCATTGAAACATCATCAAAGGGCGCCGGCGGCCACACAGCGGCCGGCGGCGTCACGCACCATAACGTGCCCGTGACCGCCATCTTTCTGTAATTTCAGGCGCCGGACTCGTTCGATTTGTCGTTATCCATACCCTCTGGAGGACACTACATCATGTCGGAGCAGGTAGGTGCAGCTGATGTCGGTACTCGGCGCAATAATTACACCTTCGAGATACGCACACCACAATTGGCAGGTGGCGCAAGGGAATTTGAGGTACGCTCACCGCAATTGGCAGGTGGTGCAGTCAAATTTGAGGTAGTGGCACCGCAATGGGCAGTTGGCGTGATTTGAGCAATATTGCCCCCACATCGAATTTGGTAACTGAAAACCAACACGCTTCAACTGATATTGACTACTACTGGCAACATTAGACTTCTCTACTATACTGCACATATATACTACATGCTATACTATACATATTACACTACATACTATGCTACATATATACTGCACATGTCTAGGCTCGCTGCACTATGTTGGATCGACGCAATCTGTCTGGTATATGTGATGATCCCAGTAATACCATCTGCGATTGGACGCGGATGTGCAAGACCGGGCCACGCCGCTTCTGTTAACAGAAGGGCCCGTTGTAGCCGGAACAAAGTTGTAAAGAACATGCTGATCAATGTGCACCAGCAGGCCTTTGAAATATGACGCCGTTGATGACGGAATACTTGTTGGACTTCACCGCCTCTCGAAACAGCAGAATGCTGGTTCGGCTTCGCCCGCTCTTGCGACGACAGAATACTGGCCCGTGCTTCGCCGTCTCTTGTAGGAGCAATACTAGCCCGGGCCGTGATAAATTGTTTGTGAAATTGGGTAGAATATACCATTTCCTGAACACTGAATCGACCTCCCTCCGAACGAAGCATTGGCATCGTACTTCGTGAGGAGTCTTCATGTGCATTTTTTAACAATGTTGACAGTTATATTTGACAGTATTTTGTATAGTGTTGATAAGTATCATGCTGATCCTTACCATTGCGCATTGTAATGCACGAACATCTCTCAGTACAATTCCAGGTAAGAGGATGACCTGTGATATGGTCTGTTAGACAATATCAGTTCATAATGGTAGGCATTTTGTATCGTTATTGCTTAAATAGTTCTCCCTAAGTTCGGTACCTTCAATAACAAACAAAGAAAATGTGCTAATATAAGTATGCGGCTAGATCAAACTTGTGTTTAAAGAACTCATAAGTTCTGTTATGCGACATCGTTTTAATGGCGAAATTCGGCATCCTATTATACTCGTTTCGACATCTCACACCTAACGAAAACCGTTATTTTAACACTGATGCCCCGGCATGGCTCGCGCTTGTGGCGATAATACTAGTCCAGGCTTCCCTGGTGCTTGTAGCGACAGAATACTGACGCGGACGTTGCTCACGCTGGTAATGATAGGGCTGAAATCGATGTGCCTGAAAAACCCAATCATAAACAGTAACTCATTCTCCCCCAATGTTTTTTCCTGTTTGGGAACCATGGCAACAATAAACCTGATGCTGGGATTACAACTGTTGGGTATCTTATTACTCAGTCTACATTACCTCATGTTGTCAGGCACATGGTTTCTGATGGATATATAACGGCAGATAATGATAATTAAAAGCATGACGTCATAGCGACCCCTGTCCGGGTTCCATAAGCGTCAGCACGAATCAGTATTGAGCGGTGTCGAGGCTGCGATAACATATCGACCAGACTACACAAGTTGGCGAAATGAAGCGCTCTGAATTTGATGACGCTTCTGTCCGTTGTTCTGGCGCTTTTTGCTTGGTAGTTGATAACTGGTTGTTTGCACAGCTGATTCCGGCATTCATTTTACACCCAGAGTACGATTGCTGCATGGTTGAAGTGCAGGTCAGATGATCTAGTTGGCCCCTCCCCAATTCGTGAGCTTAACCATTAATGCTATGGGATAAAATAGCGCTGGCCTGTCAATTTTTTTTCTCAACAGTTTTCCTACCTGTTGTTTTCCTATGTTCTATGTTCCTAGGTTGTATGTTCCTATGCTCTGTTTCTATGCTCGACCTGCTTTCTGTGGCTTGTGACACCGAGGAAAATTAATTGGTAACAGGTTTATCACCAGTTCCTCACCGACCACCAGTAAAGACACAATGGCAGGTGACGACATTTTATTGGTGCAGTGCGGGGCGCTTACTTTCTGTTGGAGAGTGTCCAAACCTCAGTCGAGCTTCTCGAAGGTTCGGCTGAACTCCGCCAAAATTGGATGATGTAACGCTGGATATGTCATGGCCTCCACGTTGGGTGTCAGCACGGCCTGACCTTCCAGCGTGTTTGTACCTCACCAGCTATGGCAATGCTGGGCCCTCCGAACGGTGTGTGGGCACCGAATGACCGTGTGGTTGGCGCGCCCCTAAGCCCAAATAATCGACCAGACTCCCAACAGTGTTTTGAGGCTCCACCCCTGTCCGTTCGGCTTCATGTTTCGTGGCGAACCGTCCCACGCAACGTACTTCTGACGTCACATGGGAAGTCGACTTCGAAAGCCTCGCCTCCAAAGCGTCTTTTTCCGACACTCCCTCACAGCGTTAGAGCAGTGGATTCAATGGTGACTCTCCTACTTTGACAGCGTGGGAGCAGTGGCTTCAATGGTTACTTGTCCACTTTCAATATCGTAGGGTATCTTTTGGTGTTTATGTTAATTAAATGTAAATGTAAATTCCTGTCATCATTCAGGACAGATCGCAAGCGCTTTGCCATTATATACATTCAGCATGTATTGTTAGGAATGGTCGTAGTTCTGATGTGGATAATTATTCCTGTTATTCATGCAATTCTCCCAGGATCTTGGCTTTCGCATCCCTCCTTTATACGTCTTCTCCCTGAATAGTAGATGTTTTGATCAGCAAAATAATTTGGGATGGCGTGATGAAGTATTTTCTTTTGCTAAGCCCGGGAAATTCGATCGTGGGCGAATTTGCACCCAGTTGTTATTCCCATTCCCTCTCCTCCGTCAGGGCGGAAGTTCATCTATATCCACCAATCGATGTTCTAGCATGCTGCTGAAATACTGCCAACCACTGTTGGACTTTTCACATCTCGTGTTTCTCTCGTAGTTTGCTTGAATGCAATGATGTGTCCTGCAAGTTAGTCGCAATCTCTTGCCGGTTAATAGGTCTGAAGGCTGTATTTACTGTAATGTGTATCATGATGGAATCATTGCAATCGCATGCAATTGGAAGTCCACACAGTAGCGAAGGTGCGTATGACGACTGGAACGTCTGAAGTGTATGGATATTATTTCCGGACGTCTGTGAATGACGCACATGGTGCTGCAACTAGCGTACCCGTCCGAATGTTGGCATGCCCAGACACGCATTGTATTCGATGTCACGCTGCGCCAGTTTCGCGGCAAACTCCCGCGGAAGGCACCGGTCAGGGCGTTCCGAGTGTCCGTTTTTGCCGGCCGGCCACCTCCGTCTTGCGGCCGACCGACCGGCGGCCTCGGCTTGCGTTGTATTCAGGTGCCGGGCCGGCACGAGATTGGCTTGCCCTGAACACTATCCTGGCTGACCTTACCCAATGCATTTCTGAGTGCTGGACGGCCGTCGACCGGACGGCACTTGCAGCCGCAGCACCCCTCCCCCCCCACCACCATCACTCCCTGTCGCCATACGGCTCGTCTTTGATGGGCGGGGGGAGGAGTCGGACATCGACACAAAAGCCACCATCGCCGCCCCCGGACTTTCCTCCCCGGCTTGCTCGACCGCTTTTGAAGACAGTGGCTGGTTTGTTTGTTGGTGTGCTGAAGCGCATGTGTCCGGCGCGTCGCCATGCTGGTGCGCTCAAGCGACTGGGCGCGTGACTCGTGGATCGCGTGGTGAGGCCGGCCGGTACCGCCGCGCCGGTCAGTGTGTTCCGACCCAGCGGGTGTAGGCCCCGGAGGGTGTAGGTCACGGAGGAAGTAGGCCCCAGAGGGAGTATGCTAGGACAACTTCCACGGAGGCAGTAGGGGTATGCTAGGACAATTTCCGCAGGACAGCTGGCCGCCGGGGTAGGCCAGCTGTCCTGGCCTACCCCGGCGGGTGTAGGCTAGGACAGCTGCACCGCCGCGTACTCCGACCCGGAGGGTGTTGGCCTCGGAAGGCATAGGTCACGGAGGCAGTAGGCCCCGGAGGGAGTAGACTAGGACAACTTCCCCGGAGGCAGTAGGCCCCGGCGGGTGTAGGCCACGACAGCCTGCCCGGCCGCCATTCCTAGCGGCCCACCAACGCCGTCCATTTTCGCGTTCCACTCGGGCCGCCAGCTCAAGTTGTTACATCGCGGAATAAGAAGATAAATCGGACAGGAAATTCGTCCGGGCAGAATGGAAAATTGTAACGTAATTTTGATAAGTTCTCCTCTGGTTTTGCTGAGTTGCCCCGGGATTTTGTCGGCTCTGGAAAAAATGAACCGACGGCTGATGAGGCGACTACAGGGAGCGAGATCGTATTGACTGAGACGGAGGGAGTGGGGCTGATTCAGGGAGAGGGAGTTCGTATTGACTGAAGCAGAGGAAGTGTGGACTGCTGCCGGAAATGGAGTTCGTATTGACGAAGACAGAGGGAATGGGTGCTGATGCGGGAAAGAGTTCGTATTGATGAAGCCGGAGGAAGTGGGGACTAATGTGGGGAAGGAGTTCGTATTGATGAAGCCAGATACAGTGAGGACTGATGTGCGGAAAGTATTGACGAAGCCAGAGGGAGTGAGGACCGATGCGGGAAGGAGTTCGCATTGACGAAGCCAAGAGTAGGGACTGATGTGGGGAAGGAGTTCGCATTGACGAAGCCAAGCGTGGAGACTGATGCAGGGAGGGAGTTAGTATTGGCGAAGCCGGAGGGAGTGAGAACTAGTGTGGGGAAGGTATTGACAAGATCAGAGGGAGTGGGACTGATACCGGGAAGGTCACCGGCTAAGTAGTGCGGATTTATGCCTGAATGTGTGCGTCGTATGCGACCTCACGAAGTAGGATGCTATCGTCTCCTCCAAAATATCAGCACCACCCGGCAGTGTCGCCAAGACATCAGCACCTCAGGCAGAGGTGCGTCGCCAAGACATCAATGCCATCAGCAGCTCGTTGCCAATACATCAGCACCACCGGAGGAGCGTCGCCAAGACATCACTACCATCGGCAGAGCGTCGCCAAAATATCAGTACCACCGGCAGAGCGTCGTCAAGACAGAAGTACCACCGGAGGAGCGTCGCCAGGACATCAGTACCACAGGCAGAGCGTCGCCAAGATATCAATACCACCGGCCGAGTGTCGCCAAGCTCCGCTGTATTCGTTCGCCGTCGGGTAGCTCTCGCGCCCCGTGACGCGACCGACGCTCCCCAATGCACGCGGACCTGAGTATTCGTGCAGATGCAGTGCGGTATTTTGATCCCACCCGGCAATATTAAACGCGGACGAAACTGGCACTGCTCCATTGGGAAATTTCACCGAGTAAGGCCGAAAGTTACAGGGACGCAGCTTAAACAATAATCCGATAACTAGGCAGAAGCGGAGCGTTAAGAAGACACAATGGAGCGCAGTCGAACGGTAACGACACCCTGTTTGTTGTCGGAAACACACTTTGGGGAAGTGAGTCGGCCGCTTCTGCTCTGATTTGGCCGGGTCGTCACGTGGATGGCGGTGCGTACGACGTCTGCAGGTGTGTTGCGCCGCCGGCGGGGGTGTCTCCGGGGCCTTGTACCGGTACCAATAGCAGTGACAGCGACGGCGCGCGGGTTCTGGAACACCACAGGAGTGGTTAACCGGTGGCGTTGGTACACCAGCGTGGCAGGGACGCGTCGGTAGTATTGTAACACCTGGACAATGGCGCTGGTGACAATGATACCACACACATGTGTTGCATTGGTACCGGTGATGTCACACGGGTTCGCTGCATATGTACCAGTGATGCGCCACGGGTGTGCTGCATCGGTGCCGGTGATGCGCCACGGGTGTGCTGCATCGGTACCGGCGATGCGCCACGGGTGTGCTGCATCGGTACCGGTGATGCGCCACGGGTGTGCTGCATCAGTACCAGAGATGCGCCACGGGTGTGCTGCATCGGTACCGGCGATGCGCCACGGGTGTGCTGCATCGGTACCAGTGATACGCCACGGGTGTGCTGCATCGGTACCAGCGATACGCCACGGTGTGGTGCTGCTCGGTACCAGTGATACGCCACGGGTGTGCTGCATCGGTACCAGTGATACGCCACGGGTGTGCTGCATCGGTACCAGTGGTACGCCACGGGTGTGCTGCATCGGTACCAGTGATACGCCACGGGTGTGCTGCATCGGTACCGGTGATACGCCAGGAGTGGTGTTCTGGATGGCCGTGAGTGGGATTATCGCGCCAGCCCGTGGCCAAATGGGTTGATTTGCTGGCGCACGATTGGGTTGATCCGGCAATTAGGCTCATTTAGTCGTCGCTAGAGCGAATCGTCCGGGTGAGTTCTCCACGAGGAAGAGCGAGCTCTTCCTTGGCCTCTTCGTGGGCAGACTCTCCCGCTCTGTCTCTCCATGCCACAGACCCTCCGCTGTCTGTGGTCCACCTGGCCCTATCTACGTGGCGTGGTCGTGGCTGTCGTGTATTCCGGCTGTCAGTGACGTGGTCGTGACGTGGTCGTGACGTGGTCGTGGCGTGGTCGTGGCGTGGTACGGGTGGACGTGGTCGGACGTGGTGGTCGTGACGTGGTCGTGACGTGGTCGTGACGTGGTCGTGGCGTGGTCGTGACGTGGTCGTGACGTGGTCGTGACGTGGTCGTGACGTGGTCGTGGCGTGGTCGTGACGTGGTCGTGACGTGGTCGTGACGTGGTCTTGGCTGCCGTGTATTCCGGCTGTCAGTATCTGTTGCCCGAGTCTGTTGTCACATCGTACGCCATGCTGCACGTGTGTCCCTCTCGGGCGTCATACCAGGCCTGACCGCCTCGGGTGGATGGGCGCTATATGGTCCGTGCAGTCGATGCGCCCCCAAACCAAATAACTAACTAGCTAGCCGCCTCGGGTGGACCGCGGCACTGTCTCAAGGCGCTCCGGCCATGCGGGTGTGCGTCCACACGTCCCCCGCCTGCGTCTTGTACTTCGCTCTCAGGGCTGCGACTTCCTCAGCATAAGCTCTGTCACAGGTGTGTGTGCCGCACTATCAGGGCTGTGTCTTTTCTTCAGTGTGAGCTCTTACTGGTACTGGTGTGCGCGTGTCTCACGCTCAGTGCTGTGGCTCTTCCTCAATGAGTTTAGCGACCTCAACACGTTGTTGGGGGTACAACACATATTGGAGATTTTCGGCGCGATTATTGGGCTCCCGGTACGACACGTCGAGTGTGATCTTCATGGGCCCGGGCGCGACTTCTTCACGTCCCGGCCTGACCTTTTGGGTCCCCAGCGTTATTTTCAGGGGCCCTGAACAAATTTTGTTGGGCCCCTAGTGTGATTTTCATTGGCCCGGTGCGATTTTTTAAAGGCCCCAGCGTCATTTTCAGGGGTCCGGCGCGGCTTTTTGAAGGCCCGATGCAATTTTTCCGAACTTCGACGCGATTATTGGTGGTCCAACAACTTCTCGAAGGGCAATTGCCCCTTCCATTCGATACGCCACTGTGCATATCACCACTGTGCACATCATACACCGTGCACATCGCACTCCTGTCGCTTCTGATGCCCAGCTAACCGTCAACACCGGTTTGGGGCGTGAAATAGCCTTAGCAGTCGATGGGCCTCTACAGACCAATCCACCAACAACACAAATAAGTATCTTTAAAAGTCGAATATAGGGAAAAAAATCGGACCGTGAAAGCGTGGAACTATCTCTTCACGCAGAGCACAACTTGTGCGTTCTTCCGACGCACTGTAATATGAATTGAAAGGCCCCAGAGGAACCAGGGTGTTTTTTGCCTGTTGGATTGAAGTGGCATCGTTGTTGGCCCATATTTTCGGCTGAGCTGGCATCGCCGTTGGACCAAATTGCATCTGCTTTAATTTCCACCTGCAAGAGTTGTTGATAAATTGGGAAAAGGTACGCAGGCAGGAGTCAGGTTGCTTTGATGATATCTTGCAGCTCATATGTATCTGGGAGGTTGGATTTGGACATATTTCCTGTTAATGTGACCTGGAACTTCATGATGGTAGCGAGTAACGAGTTATATAAATGCACCCGGGGGCGATCCTTGCCTGTCATATATTTTCGCCTAAGATCGACTAATTGGCTCCGGAGGTAGCCTGCAATGGGGCCGACATATCCCATCCCCCAGTCCAGTTGCGATAAGACGCGGCCAGTGTCAGGCTAAACAGTGGCGATTAAAAAGATAAACACTTGCAGGGGAATTGTCTTAGTTTTCGACAAGGCGCGATATGTCTGCAATCCTCCCAAGCGTGCCGTCAACATACTGGGGAGCGAGCCTGCTATCATATGTGTACGAAAAAGTTCATCTGAACGATCCAACCCTCCGCAAATCTGCCGTTGCGCTCATGAAACTGCGATATCTTTTCTTTCTATTTTTGGTGGGAGCAGGAGTTGTTAAAACGTTGCATTCCATGCCATCTGTGTTCAACATTGTATGCCATCAGCAGCAGAGCATGTATACTCTTGCATGTATACTCATGAACTACGATCGAAAAGTGTGTAACATATTTAATGTTTACGCCAATTTATAGCGTTCCTTAATATCGTGGGCCAGTATCCAATTTCTTACCGCAATTACCTCGACATTCCACTTGCTCATTCGATTATGCTTGCTATCCAACTGTATCCGCTGAAGTAATGAATGTGCTTCGCTGAAGCAATCAATTGTGTAGTCGTGTATTGAAGCCAAGGTTGTGCGTCGCTTCCAGCGCCACGCCCTCACCGTGTGTACGGCAGCGGATGTCGGCACAGGCCGCCAAGAGCACGCAGAGCTGAGACCGTTCGCCGGCTGTGTGCCAACGATACGAGTAGTGTGTGCCTGCAGCACGAGAGCTGTACACGCCCCCCCCCCCTAGCCTTTGACTGGAGTTCGTCGGGCGCCACTCACGGCGCCGTATTCGGGCTTCAATGGGCGCAAGTTGGTGTGATCCACTTCACGCTATGACGGCGGGTCTTCCCGATCTCGCGACCGCCACAAACGACCTGCCACCACATCTGACGTTTTTCATCACATTTTCGCGGCCCGACAACGGCGACCAGCAGGTGCCTAACCCACCGGCCAAGTGGCCGCAACGGTCCATTTCGGCCGTGCCGGGCGGGGGAACCGGCGGCTCGGGGGAGCCACGTCCGCCGGTCGACCGGCCAGGTAATCGGATCAGGTGGCTGCCGGCCGGCTGTGATTTTGTCGGCGCGCTCCCCAGCCGCCGTTTAAGTTGACACGGGTATCAGTCGACGGTGGCGCTCGACCGGCGGTCGGCCGCCCGGCGGCGATTTGCGAGCGCGTCGAGCGGCGCGACGGCGCGGCCGACGGCGTCGCTGTCACCGCAACGGCGCCGTCACTCGGCAGAACGGCGCAACACGTCCCAATTAGCGCGGCGGCCGGCCGAGTTACGGCCACGACCGGCGGCCGCCGCTGCCGCTGCCGCTGCTGCTGCTGGCGCTGCTGCTGCTGGCGCTGCTGCTGCCGCTGCCGCTGCTGCTGCTGCTGCTGCTGCTGCTGCTGCTGCTGCTGCTGCTGCTGCGCTGCTGCTGCTGATGCTGATGCTGATGCTGATGCTGATGCTGATGCTGATGATGGCGCTGATGCTGATGCTGATGCTGGCGCTGATGCTGATGCTGCCGATGCGGGCTGCTGGATGCTGGCTGCTGATGTTGCTGGATGCTGGATGCTGATGCTGATGCTGATGCTGCTGGATGCTGATGCTGCTGCTGCTGGATGCTGATGCTGCTGGATGCTGATGCTGCTGGATGCTGATGCTGCTGGGTGCTGATGCTGCTGGATGCTGATGCTGATGCTGGTGATGCTGCTGACGCTGCTGGTGCTGATGCTGGTGATGCTGCTGACGCTGCTGGTGCTGATGCTGGTGATGCTGCTGGTGCTGATACTGCTGATGCTGTTGATGCTGATGCTGCTGCCGTTGCGGGCGGCCATTGTGGCTGATGGGGTGACAGCTTCTTCAAGAAGCCGTCATGAGGGTCAAGGTCACAGATCACACGTGATCTGGAGCAGTTGAAGTGCTCCAGATCGCGGCCGTGGACGAGGCCGCCTTGTTGGTTGTCCCGTCATACTCTAGGTTTCGGGTGCACAGAGGAAGGACACTGAACGTGTAAGCTTCCTGTGACGAGGCGTGAGCTCGAGTCCAACATGGTGCTCACCATCGTGGCCGGTATGGCTCGGCTGACAGGTGGACAGCGAGGATCTCGGCTGTCGGGTGAAGTTAGTGCTCTGACGGGGCGCTGATCTTGGGCGTCAGATTATGCCGTCAACTTGACATTTACCGAACGAGTGGCAGCGGCCTTGGGATCAAAGCAGCGAGCTCTGCTTAACGGGAGCCCCGTTTCCTTAACGTTACCCAAACACATCGGGTTGCATTTATGCAAAAGGGACAAAGCGTGGCATCGAACAAACTCGCCTAACCCTGTCTTAATATTGGCCATACTGAACAACCGCCCTTTGTCGTATACACCATGACGTACAGCTTGAGCTCCGCTGACCCGGTCTGACCTTCCGACAGGCATACCAGCCGCCGAGCCTTGGTGACGTATACACCATGCCGTACAGCTTGAGCTCCGCTGACCCGGTCTGACCTTCCGACAGGCATACCAGCCGCCGAGCCTTGGTGACGTATACACCATGACGCTAACCCCACCCGGTCTGACCTTCCGACAGCATACCAGCCGCGAGCCTTGGTGACCCCGGTCTTCCGACAGGCATACCAGCCGCCGAGCCTTGGTGACGAAGAGTTTGACCTGCCGCCGCTGATGTCGGACGGAGTGGGTCAGCAGGGCAGCATGTACTCTCCGGTCATGCAGGTGAGTGACCGCTGATGTCGGACAGGGTGGGTCAACAGGACAACAACTCCGGTCATGCAGGTGAGTGGGGTCGACTACCGAGTGTCCGCTGAACACGGCTGCGCACGAACCCAGAACTTCTCGCAACGTGAATCGCTAGCTTGGCGAGCAGCGCATTTTCCTCATAAGTCGTGAGTAGGTCGGCCGTCCAAATCTTGCGAGCCGTTTGCGGCTCGCAAGATTTGGACGGTTCTTGGACGGTTCAGCTTTTCCTCGCCCGTTCGGCGTGAGGCGGCGGCGGGCGCCGGGCTCTGTCGAGGAGCCCGGTCGGGATTTCGTCCTACGTGAGCGATAGTCAGACACTCCGCAGTGGATGACGCCGCAGCTGGAGTAGGCCGGCGGTCGTGCTCCTGCGCCACGGCCGGCCAGAAGCGCGCGCAGATGTGGCGCGAGTGTCGCGGGGGTCGCGCCACACCGTGGCGGTCGTGCCGCCGCGGCGACCGGCGCGCCGATGATCGCGGCGATCGGCGTGTGCCTGTCGAACGACCGGCGTAACGCGGTGCTCTCTCGGTTATCACGGCTGGGTAGCGCGCCTGTTGCCTGGCAACATTGATTGTACCCGGCGGACCTTATTAAATCATTGATCTGGCACGAATGCACGACGCGAGTGGCCGCGACCGTCAGCGATCACGTGCTCCTCACGTGCTGACAGCTTTATTGTGCTCGTCGCGCGCCGTCTCGGCTGATGCGCCAACTTTGCTTATGCGCCAGCTCGGCTGATGTGCCACCTCGGCTGATGCGCCAGCTCGGCTGATGCGCCACCTTGGCTAATGCGCCATCTCAGCTGATGAGCCGCCTCGGCGGATGCGCCAGCTCGGCTGGTGCGCCATATCAGCTGGTGACCGCTGGCCCGTCCAGTGAGGGATCAGCATACGCTACAGGCTGACGGAAGATGCGCGGTACTTGGCAAAGGTCAGCGCTAGATTCTGTCTGTCGTGCCATCGCACACTGATAACTCGAGGGAAAAACTAGCCAGAAATCATTGCTGACAAAGTATGCTAGTTACAGGGGCGATTTTGGTCTTATTCGAAAGAGCTTCAAATTTGGAACATGTGGAGAAGCTCTCTTGTCTTAGAAGATTGCTTGACCCAGGAATGTCAGAGGTCATGCCTACTAGAAGGAAGGGAGCATTCCGCTGCCCCAGCGAAATATGGGAACCAATTGAGGTAGACAACTCATTGTGCACACACCTATATGAGTGCCTGGTGTACCTTGTTTTAAAAGATCGACGTCCGGTCATGCATGGTGACATCGTAATGACGTCATAAGCGGAGTCCATGGGCGCTCATATATTGGATGATTATTTGTTAGCGTTTGCTATGGGAACATTTTGCACATTAAGTGTGGCCTAATAATTGCTACGCAGAATAGATCCAAGATCTCCTGTCTTAAGTGGCTGAAATTATGCCAAAATATATCCCTAAGATGTGACACACAGGTAGAATCTGGGTCTCTGAAGGCATGTCGAGCCGTGTCCCTTCGTTAGACGCACCCGGACCACCGGCATGTGGCTGGTCCACGGTCTCTCCCGGGACTCGTGCTGTAATTCCTTCTTTCTTTCTTTCACACGCATCTTGTCTTCTTCGTGAGACGCCTCCCTCACTTTGGGATACACCTCCCACGCTTTCCCCTCCAGGCGATAAGAAATGTGGAAAATGTACTCAATACATCGAATCCAGGCATGCATAGTTTGGAGACTGAGCTGGCATGTACCCTCGCGGGCAGGTCAAGCCACGGCAGCGGACAGGTCATTTATCTGACGAGGTGTGCACCCACAGATGGTGCATGTCATGCTGTTGCCGGTGTTGGTCAGAGCGCTCGCCACCTTGCTATCGATGATGGTGAGTTGAAGATCGTACGCCACTCTGAGACTGGTGCCGTCGGTTGCGGCGACGTAGGTCGGCCTAAGTAGAGGTATCTCAGATTCAACACTGCCTCGTTCTTTCCTGGAGGCCTCTGCTGTCTCGCGCTTGTACTGGATCCGCAACGGCCGGCAGAAGCGGGTTGAAGACGGCGTGGGTTGGTCCATACGCAAGTGCCACCCACCGTCACTTGCAAAAGCACCAGAGTGGTAGACAAACAGATTTTGTTCTGCAGTTCCATCGCCATCTCACATCTGTTTGCATACAGATTGCCCTGTGGCCCCGTCAAATTCCCATTTGACGTGAAGCACGGCCGAAGTGTAGGTGCTGGATGACGTCGACGGCTGGTCGGCAGCTGAAGCTCGAGTCCGTGTGGGCGACAGACGTCAAGCATGCCAGCCGCTGCGTCGTATGATCCAGGAGAACCTGTATAAGCACCTCAGCTGACGTCTCGGTGAATTGCATGCTGCTGACTTCTGGACAACACTCTACATTGGCCTCATGCACCTTTTCATAGGCGGGCAGGATATCTGTCTTCGCCGCATCATTCGTCACTCGGCGGACCATGCGGTAGCCGTGCACAGTCAAGTCAGCTGACACACACATTGCCAGTGCCAGGTCTCCTGACACGCACTAGGGCTGGCTCACTTTAGAGCCTCTGAGAGCCGGCAAATCTTGCTGGGTCGATTCGATGATTCCATACTTGTCGCAACACGAAAGCTGCGTCCTTCATACCCTCAGCATGAGCACTTAGCCTTGCAGCCTCCACGAGCTGCGGAGAACTGTGCTGTTGAGCAACTCTTGAGGTTGTCCGACACTGAGAACGGGCGCCGAGCTGATCGCAGATTCTAGTTGGTCTTACTCGAGCTCCCTCCACGGCCTCGTCATCAAGGCGGGTCCTGGCTCCATCAGCACTCGCGACGTGGTCATCCCGCTTCAGAGACACGTGAAACACCTCGTCTCCCGAAAGATAAGTCGACAACTGATCTTTGTCTGTCTGTTTACACTTAACCTTGCTTACACTTGACCGACTTTTGCTTGAAGTTATTGACGATCAAGTCGGTTGCCTTTTTCGTGTCCACAATCGACGACTCACTTGAGAGAGCTCAGACGGATTTTCCCCATAACCAACTGCAAATTATAAGTAAGCACATCAGCATAATAGTTTCCACTCTCAAACGCCTTTCACTGGTTAACAATTCCTCTCTGTTGACGCGTACCTCCATGTTCACTGTATGCAAAATCCAACCACACTTACACCAACCTTACAGGCAAGGACAGCTCCCCGGTCATGGGAAACGCTTTACATGGCCTATTTCGACTCAGTCGCCTCGTTAGTTAGGATATATTTTTGGCATAGCGACCGCTGCACCAGGTTACCTGGTCAAAACTCGGGCTTCCCCGTGCCGGCCGCCGCACCGCACTGCGACCTGCCGGAATACAATCGATCACTACCGGTGTTAGAGCAGCTAAGTGCAGCTGAAATGTACGGTACATATAGTCAAAGGATCGCTGATTTCATTGGGATTGGTCTCTGGTTGCGCGCTGTTGTGCGTTAAAAAAACTCTGACTTAGAGGCATTAAATAATTTAACGACCATTGTAATGACTTTTTAAATAACATATTATGGCTCTTTCTATGCCTTTTTTAATTGCTTAACGCATTGATAATGTTCTCAACTATCACTGCATATATCACTTGTCCAGGTTTTTGGAATGCATCTTGCCTTTACCAGTCGTCCCACAACATGTGTGCACATGTTCATTGCTTTTCCCACACGTAATGTTGTTCATGTTCATGGACATGTTGCTACATCAAATTTTGTGAAAATCGTCATCGTCAAAATCGTCAAAAGCTGTGACCTGGTGTGCGTTAAGCATTTGCTGATGCAATGACAGGATAATTATGGCATTAAAAATAGTTGAGAAATGCATTTCTGGCCAGTTTTTTTCTTGTTATCACACTGTGCGTCGGAGTGTTCGACAGCCAAGGCGTGTCCAACCGGCTGACAGCTTGCTGAAGGAACGCCTCGGAATCATCACAAACGGTGCAGTAATATCTAGCCGACTGTTGTTTTCACCACCCAAGTGGCGGAACGCCCGAATTTAAGGGGGACACCGAGTGGTTGTTGAGTCGATTCTCTCCAGTAAACGACACTCGATCAATGTTAAATTCCCGGGCTTCGGGGGAATTCGCACCGGGGCACTGTGCCTCAACCTCCTGTTCCACCCCGCCCATGCTCACGATGACTTTTTGAGGAATTTTATCCTCTCCATTATTGTGAAGAGCAGGTCAAAAGCTAGGCAATTAGCGCATCTTCAACGTAATGGCGGGACAAGCAGGCATAATGGCGGCAGTAGCACGCAGTGGTGAGCGTGTGTTGTTGCACCAACTATTCTGGCTGAAACACCAACACGATTGGCAGAAAGCGTGGGAAGCCACCTGTAGCAGCGTAGCCAATTCTTTTGTCTGCCATTGCGATTTTCTCATAATTGGTAATATTTTGTACAATTGGCAACATCAACTTTCTCTCGATTCACACGGTGGGACGCAATGGACAATAACAGCGTCATTGGCAGTGCTCTACCCATGACTACATGAGGTGGCTTTTCTGTCGCCAGTGAGGAAAAGAAACGTAAGCAGCCCCGACTATAAGTATTGTATGATTGTAAGTTGATGCAGATATCGCGAGGTTAAATCATTCAGGGAACAGCGCACGCATATTTATGAAGTGTTCACTGCAATCTTCATCTTCGCCAACCACCGCCACTATCCCAGCTGATGCATTTTACACGCGGCCCCTCGCACCGTTACAAAACATGTGATTACAAATCATAAAACTGTCGTCAGAAAAGCCCGTCGGAAATGAAGCGCAACAGTCGATTATGCAGCTCTCCCAGAAACGACTGTCCGCCCCGCGCGAACGCGACGAAGATCTTCCGACACACAGTTGGCTTGCTGACGGATTCTAGGAGACAGCTGGGCGGGAGATGATATGTCCCAGAAATGTGTGTTGATAGATACAGAATAGCAATTTTCTCAGCTTCCTTCTGTCGAAGAAAATCGGTAGTATCATTTTAAAAGTCTCCGATATATTTACACTAGAGCCTTCCACGTGATCGCGGTAGTTTAGTCGGTAGGGCGCTGACCCCTTCGTGGTAAACTCGTGAGCTCAAATCCCACAACTGGCGGGATTACAGAGTCCACCTGCGGCCAATAGGTCCGAAAGGTTGGCGATGCTATATGACCTAGCGGTTGGACGCATCGTAAAAGAGCCAAGCATCCTTTTTCAAACCTTCCACGAAGACGCATTTCTCTCTCATACTGGCGCCTTCTCCCTGTCCGTGTATGTATGGGGACACCTTTTCACGGGGATGGGACCCGTCCCTGTGCCCCCCCCCCCCCTGTGCCCGCCCGTGCCGCCGTCAACGATCCGCACTGCTTACATTAAGATCAGACTGGTGCCAGCCATCGACCGCCCTTCAAGGCCACTTCTGTTGTCGAGCTTTTCAGGTTATATTATCGAAAAGTAGACTCATAAAGCCACACGATTTGGACATCGTCAGAAACAATAGTGAAAATTGTATGGAGTCGTGCCTCCGGTGAGATCCTTACACCCCGTCCCGAGGGAGGGGTTGATAAAACATCTTACTTCGAAACTAAGCGGTGGGTGAACGTGAACTGGATATGATCCTAAAGCCTTCAACGAATAGGGCCAGAAAATGGCCTAATGTTTATATTTATGATAATTTAGAGACTGAAAATGGCGGCTTTCAAAGCAAAACAAACTTGCTTGAAAACATTCCATACATTTCATGTCAAGACAGAGCTTTAACGCACGCTATTTCATAGCTGTTGTTCGGGTCATTTTTGTAACACAGCGAATGTTATATGAATAGTCATTATCGGCTAAATATAATAACCATTAGCCATTATGCCATACACAAATATAGCCATATAAAAATATCCATTAGCCATTATCGGCCGAAATTGACAGTGACCTTAGGTTACTGACCTGACCTAAAACACAAATACAAGACATACGTGCTGTAAGCACTGCCACATTGTAATCATGAGGCAATCTTCATTTCAGTATATTTTCACCTGTATCGGCCTCAAACATGTGAACAATTGTTATAGGACAATAGCGTAAAATCGATGTCGTCCGATGCATGTTTGATACTATCTAAGCCAGGAAAACTGGAAATAATCACAAAGCAAGAGTTTCCAAATAGGTTTTGCCCACTAGCACACTCTGTTTTGACCTGTCCTCAGGTCACTCGACATAGGTCAATCCAAGTGGAAAAGTAACTTCTCAGATGTCTGCATGTATACCTGCATGTCCTACTAGAAGAACATGCATATTACAAAAATAGGAAAATATGTTCAAGATTGGCCACGGCCTCAGGTAGTTGACCTGACTTGAAGAAAAAAATCCAAAAAATATATATTTTTAACACTACCAAGTTGTGCTCATTTACCATGTTTCATTTCAAAGTTTTCACTTCGATGAGTTATCGACCCCGAAACATTTTTGGAGGTGGTCCTCTTTGACCTAAGTAAACGACCTTACATGACACGAGGCTCAAACCTTCACAAGAGACAAAAATATGAAGGAAACTGTGCTGAAAATTTTGCAGCGCTATGCTGGATGATCAAAACGCTTCCACAGCCCTCATGTCATTCCTACGGAGTTTTCAGAGTTCTAGCATTTCATATCCAGGGTTCGAAGGCGACGGCATCTCCGCTACGAAGCCGGACTCCTGCTATTGTTTTCCTCCTCTGCCTGAAGGACGTTGCGATCGTGAATTGTTAGGCGGTAGCCCCTGGAAGCAACACAAGCCCGCCGCTGAAAGACGTCGGCGCATGCGCGTGACGACTGCGCCTGCGTTTGTTGATGCGCGTCGCCGAGCCTTTGTACCTGTCTCCGCCTGATGTGTGCCTGCTACTTAAACAAGCCGGGCTGCCGCCAAGAGGTTGTCACTGCCGACGATGCCGGATGGACGTGGCGGGTGGAGCGGTCAAACGCTCGGCGACAGGTCGAGCGAGCTCAGAGGCTAGCCCCTAGCCTCTGAGGGGAGCCGGTAGTAGTCTTTAAGCGAGCGGGGGTAGCCTTTAAGCAGGGGCGCAGCCGCTGTTCTATTGATTGGGCGCAGTGTTGTCACTGAGAATTCCCCAAGATATGATTTGTTGGTATGTAGGCGCAACGGGTGGCGCGAGAAGGCATACGAAGAGCGTGATGTATGCGAGATGATATAGCATGATGAGATGTGCATACTAGTGCGAGCGGATGGTTTAATGTCGGGGGAGGAGAGAGGCACAGCAACGTGGTTAAGGGTATTCGCCGGCGACGAGTAGTCCAGGGGTAAGTTACCCGTCTTGCAATCGAAAGATTGTGGGTTCGAGTCTCACCTGTCACTACTCTTCGCCCGCGACCAATCGTCGTGAGAGATTGGCGACACAACGCGCCAACGATCGATGTGTCGTAAAACCGACAACCACTACCAAGGATATTCGCCCTTTTGCCTTCTGCGCCGCCTTCGAGTTTGGCCGGGATGAGGCAGCTTGCGTGACAAAGATGTCTGCGCCGATTGAGCTTGCTGAAGTGACTGTATGTGTTTACTGGACGAGCCGGCCGGTATTTATTGGCCCTGGCATGGGCAGGCGGGCCCGGGGCTCACCAGGGTGCTTTGCTTTGTTTTTCCTCGTCAAGAGGCATGTAAAATAGTCAGTAACAAAACCAAGGGTGCTCTGGATGGCTAGCTGTAGAGAACCCAAGGGCAGTCAGAATGCCGGATGAAGAACGAATGAAAGAAGTGACTTAGATGACAGGTGAGGTTAGGTGATGGTCATCGATAGCTTTCCTGACTGACCGTCAACGAAGGCTCAAGGTGATCATGAATCATTTAGAGCATTAGTGACATTTAGGTGGTAAATATAAGTCAACTTATCGTACCACGAACGACAACAGAGTTAAAAAATATAGGTAACAAAAGGACAACTATGTCGCGCGGGTATGCCATTGCGTGAGTGCAGTATGCCTTCGTGGAACAGCTGCAAGTTCATTATTGCTGTTTGCCAATATGCCTTGCATCAGACAACGCCCGAACAGGATCTGCACAGCGTGATATCCGACTACCACAAGTCAATCAGTGCGCAGGCGGCATCTGCCGCGTCGACGTTTACCATTGGGCAGTAATAATTCAGCTGGGTCTGCTCGGCTTCGTGGCGTTGTTCGTTGCCGGATTCTGCAAACTGGTGTAATCAGCGGCATTGACCTTACGCACAAGGGAAAATTTGGGGACAGTTTTTTAGTACAACTCATGTGGGATTTTAGTTCAGATTTATCGTACCGTGTTCCTGTCGGGTTCTGTCTAACAGGAGTTACCTTTCTTGGTATTTTTACACACCGAACTGCACCACTTGCTAGCGGCTTGGTCACGTGGCGCTCAAAGACTTAAATGTATTTCGAAGTTGCACCTGGATTTTGAATTGAATTGTTTGCTGACTGCGATGTTTCCAACACTTGGTCGATTCCATTTCCCTGATGCTATATGAGCATGCTTGGTGTTCATCCAGGGCAGCTGACCAATGATGCGGATGCATGTGATAATGGTGGCGATGGTGGTGACTGTGTCTGGTGTCTGCCTGCGGCGCTCTGACCGCTGATCCGGCACTGCTCTCTGTCGGCTCGGTCGAGCCCGGGTAAACCCCCGGGCGTATCGGCCCAAACTTGGCGTCGAGCACGCCGCTCGGATCAAGTTGAGAGTTAGATGACAAAAGTTGTCATGATTTGTAGCTGATTGGATGGAATATAAAATCATCGTTGGCCGGGCATCCACGTGATCATGTCCAATCAATACCTCCGCGCCGCTGGCCAGGTGTGGTCAGGGTGGGGCTGGGCACCACCGGCTGCATGCCCGACGCATTTGATGCGCCCTTAAAGTCCAGGGGCGGGGGTACTCACGTGATCATGTCCAGTTAGTAGGGCCTCGCGGTTTGCCAGGTGTGAACAGGGTGCGAGTGGACCACCGACCAGACCCGCATTGAACGGCGACAACCCTGCAAAGGACTCGAACTCCGTGTTGTGCAGGTGCTGCAAACAGGGGACTCGGACTTTTTGTTGTGTGGATACTGCTGCAGACAGGTGACTCGGACTCTGTGTTGTGTAGATACTGCAGACAAGAGACACGGTTTGTTGTGGAGATGCTGCGGATATGGGAGTCTGACTCTCGGACTCTGCCGATGCTGCAGCGGTACAGGGAACTCGGAAGCGTGTGTTGTGTAGCTCACTGTTCCCTGCTGGCGGAGGCTGTCCTTGGGTACATAGCTCGCCCAGTGGTGCAGAGCTTCCTGCCCACTGCGCCGTCCAGCTCCGCGACGACAGAGGTCACCAGTTTGCCCACCACCACGTCATGAACTCACCACCCAGAGTACGTCCCGAGTCCGGCGGCCGTAAGCAAGCCCTGCTCACAAACCGCCACGACCGTTTCAGATGTCGGTGCCGATGACGTCAACGGCGGAGACGATGACGTCGGTGGGCTACCACCCGCACCAGCAGCACCACCAGCAGCACCCCATGTACTACGGCCATGAGAGGTGAGCGTCGGCCGCACCGAGCCGCACCGAGACGCTCCGGCCCCGATTTGCGAATGATTTACGGCAGTTTGTGTTCATTAAAGTGGCGGGCTTTCGTTGCTGCCAGATTTATCGTCGTCGGGTGTTTGGTTCGAGAGGAATCGTTGTTTTTCTCGCGCTAATTGGCTGTTCGGGAATTTATCGATATTTGTATCCCTGAAGGATGATCATGATGGGCTGCGGAGTAGTGGTGGTGGTAGCCAAAGTTTTATGGCCGCCCTTACCTTCGCTGACTGCTATTTTCGTGATGAGATCACCTCGATGAAAAGCCGCCAGAACACGAGTACCCCGGTTAAAGCAGAATGAGCCAACAGGGAAGTTTTAATGGCCAAACTACAGTGGATCGCACGCTCTTTGTTAAACTAACAGGCCAAGATGTTAGGAAGCAGTTGGTCATCAAGCAACAAAGTTTGCTTCTTCGCAGAAATTCGTCTTATAAAGTTAACCGATATGGGGAAAAATGAGCTCCCCAATGACTATTTGACGAGTTCGGACGTCTGGAAGAATGAGCTCGCCCATCCGGGCCGCAGATCGCCTTGTCAGCTAAAGTTTTACGGCCGCCTGTGGAACTCCCAGCGGGACCCGATCCAGAACCCGACGGGGGAGCAGATGCCGACCGTCTGGATGGTGCCGGTTCCGGTCTGAGTCCCTGGGTCCTTGGTGGGTGCACATCCTGATCCCGATTCGCGGGCAGTGCGGACCACGTGCAACTGGGCATTGCTGATGTTTAGGTCTTGGTCAGAACTGCTGGTGTCGAGATCTGCTGCCGCGTTTTCCACCAAATTCTGGCGTTCATCGAGCCCCGACCCACGGGAGATAGAAGAGATATGTCCCACCTCCGAATCCCAAAATATGTTCCGGGTTCCCAGACGTTTTTGCGGACGCGTCGAGGAAGATTCGTGTTGCCTGTTTGCAAGTTCATATCCAGAAGCCTGGCTGGGGAATTAAAAACACGATTTCTTAAAAAATCAGATGTGTACAAGTAACACTCATCGGATCCGCTTTAAACAATGCTTATCTCATAAATTGCTCCAGTATTTCAAGAAAATGTCATTTTAGTGCAAAATTTGCGCAAAAATCGGCCTACCGGGGGCCATGACCCCTCCCCATAAATCAGCCACTGTCGGTCGGTTGTGCGTCTTTTTTTGCAAATGTCAACTGAAGACCGGATGTACAAAAACGTCCCCGGTGCTCTTATTCCACGCGGGCGCTGACCCAGAGATGCATCCGGTAGTTCCGTCGTGAGTGTGGATGGGGTGAGGGTTTGCTGCGAAGACCAAACGACCAGCGAAGTACACGTTCACCACGTTTCCGGAGCTGTTTTGGCTGACAGACTGTGTCTGGACTAAGTTAGTATTCAAGCGCGGTTGTTTTCGCCATTTGTTTGAGAAAGGATACTTTGTGGGAAGGCGGCGATATTCGGAAAATCATGCATAAACTTCGAAGTATGGCTCGTCATTTTTGGAACAAGACATCAAAAGCTCTGAGTGAAGGACAGTCAAACATTTGGGAAAGACGAACCATAGCTTCGGGGAGGTTATTTGAACAAATGGCTGGGGAGCAGGTTTAAAGAACGACGTTCGGAAGGCTGGGAAATCGGTCCATCAGCGTCATGTCAAATGTAGAAGCGCGTTCTTTGCACAGAGACGAGCCGATAGCGTGTCGTGCAGTGAGTTTGTCTGGTAGCTGTCGCGTCTAGGGTCTGACTCTCACCAGCTGCTGACACTCCAAACCCTCCACGTGGCCTTCCGCGTCATGGAGTGACAACACTTCCCGACCCATTCGGTTGACTTCGGGTTGGGATAACCCGAGATCGTTATTTCCCCGTATACTGTGCTCGTGCAGGCGTGGACCAGCCCTGGACGAGAAGGCAGCTCTGGCTGGTATGTTGGCCCATATAGTAGTCAGAGCCCCCAGATCTGCCCACCAACATTCCCTTGCCAACAGTGACCAGAGGGCCTCGCCAAAGCGTGGACAACGATATCGTTTTATGGAAACCGTTTGGAATATCACGCTCGTTGGAAAAAAGCATGTAAACTCGAAAACCTTGAAGCATTGAACGCTTCTGTTTGCGACGCGCTGAAAAAGTATGTTGGGGAAGGGGTCGGTTCTGATTGAACGCTTCTGTTTGCGACGCGCTGAAAAAGTATGTTGGGGAAGGAGTCGGTTCTGAATGTCTTCCAATCCAACTTCGGTTGTGCACAATTTGACATTGGGGGAAGCACACCATCATGGGAAAGCTAAAGTAAATGTTGGAGTCCATGGGCCCACCTCGCCCTCAATCAACCCCAATGTGAAATGCAAAGCAGCCCACAGGCGTGGATAAAGCCCAACTGAAGAATCAGTCTGCATTTGGGACACTATCATCACGACAGTGTAGTTGGTAGATAGT
Source organism: Imbricaverruca yamaguchii (assembly GCA_034440575.1). NCBI lineage: Eukaryota > Metazoa > Arthropoda > Thecostraca > Neoverrucidae > Imbricaverruca > Imbricaverruca yamaguchii. The sequence continues at coordinate 33,059 of JAOTOL010000882.1, read as the reverse complement.
AGATAGTAGATAGTTTGTGGATATTAGTGGATTCCGGTGGCGATTTTGCGTCAGGACGTGTGTGGTGTACGACTGGTGCGCCACCGTGCCATTGCCATTGCCATTGTTGCGCCGCCGTGCCATTACCAGTGGTGCGCCGCCGTGCCATTACCAGTGGTGCGCCGCCGTGCCATCGCCAACTGGTGCGCCGTCGTGCCATTACCAGTGGTGCGCCGCCGTGCCATTACCAGTGGTGCGCCGCCGTGCCATCGCCAACTGGTGCGCCGCCGTGCCTGTGGTGGGTCGTCGTGTCATTGCCAGTGGTGCGCCGCCGTGCTATTGTCGATCATAAAAGTGTCCGTTTTTGTCGACTGTTCTGCTTCGAAGTGCCATTATTTTTCATCAGGCGCAAGGAGTGCTGCTGGAGTCGGCGCCGCGGCGACTTGGGGTATTTGTACTGTGAACGGTGAATTTGTACCGTCGGCTGCGGCGGGCAGAATGGACGGGAGATCCCCCTCCCGGGCACAACCGACATCGATCCGACGTTCGGATGCAGCCTCACGTCGGACCGTAAAATCCCAATGAAGTTGTCGTTTTTGTGAGCCCCTGATAAGACCTGGATACCAAGTAACGACGTGCTCTGCAGTCTGAATATGCATGGAATTGTTGGGTGGATTGTGCATTCAGCCGGGCATGTTCCGCATACTCGTCTGTGACCGGTCGTAACAAAGGGAGCTGGGCTCTGCCGTTGCTGAACGGCCATTGAGCCCGGCAGATAGCCAGTCTCGCGGGACTGCCGGCCATTGGCTATGATGACCCGCCAAACGGCTGAGTTTCACATGATGGCCCATCAAGGCGCCAGGTTACGCCTGCGATGATCTATCGAGGGGCGAGACAGCGCCTATGATCACCCATGGAGGGGGAAAGCCTCGTCCGTGATAAGCTGTGATGTGTGATGGCTTGTGATGATCTGCGGTGGTCTGATGTGACATATGGTGACCTGTTTTGTCCTGTGGTGACCCACCCGCGGTCAGTTGCGGTCGGTGTTGTCGCAGAGTAATACAATTTGCTAAGTTTGGTCATCGAAGTCAATCGCTCATTTCGACTCAATGCTCCTGCTCTTAAGCAGGATACCTGAGCCATTCGGGCTACTAGCTTTGAATTGTCCCGCAGTATTTTCTTCCATTCATGGATATCATTGTGATAATGTAGGTATGTTTGTGACACTCAGGGTGTCATGTTCTTTTTGACGTTCACAATTCAATGTTTGGAGATGCTTTATGCATCGCTGTCTTTTCCTGTCAATGCCTTTTTTCCGCTTTGAACTTCGGAGCAATTTCATGTTGGATTTCTGTCTGATTGGGTGCTGACTGAGTCCAATGCATAGTATCTTCCCGAGCCATTGCCATCGTTTGAGGGGCCAAATCCATGCGGAAAGACCCGTTGATCGAGCGCCTTGATCGTCTCTCTCGAGCGTGTTGCTGCTGTAGCTCGATGATTGTCGGCGACACTGAGGGGCCCGGATACCCGGCACAATATGGCGGGTATTCCGGAACCGACGCCGGTGGTCGCCCCGCCCCGAGGGCGTTGCTGATCTTTCTATGGTCGACACTGGGAAGACGTGTTTGGAGCTGAGGTGTGATACCGGACGTGGTGAGAGCTGAGGTGTGATACTGGACGTGGTGGGAGGTGAGGTGTGATGCTGGACGTGGTGGGAGGTGAGGTGCGATACCGGACGTGGTGGGAGTGGAGGTGAGGTGCGATACCGGACGTGGTGGAGGTAGGTGTGATCCGGATGTGATGCCGGATGTGGTGGGAGGTGAGATGTGATGTCAGACGTGGTGGGAGGTGAGGTGTGATACCGGACGTGGTTGGAGGTGAGGTGTGATAGATGGGAGCGAAGCCGGACGTGGTGGGTGAGGTGGAGGCGATGGTGGGAGGTGAGGCGTGATGCCGGACGTGGTTGGAGGTGAGGTGTGACATAGGACGTGGTGGGAGGTGGGGTGTGATACCGGACGTTGTGGAATCTGTAGAGTGATGCCGGACGTGGTGGAAGCTGAGGTATGAGGCTTGGTGTGGTGGGAGATGAGGTGCGATGCCGGTACGGTTGCGGCAGCGAGCTCATCAGGACACGGCAGTGGTGCGAGTCCCCCGCCTGGATCGCCTCTACTAGATCCTGCTCTCCGCCTTCTGACCCCTGCCTGCGGGTAGTCTAGTTGCCCGGTACAGGCGACCAAACGGGCACCAAGTCATGGGTGCCGCGCGGCGAGCCCTGCAACGAACAGCCAGTGTTGGACCTAGCAGGAAGGTGAAACGGTTCTCGTATACCAGTTTACCACGTGCCACCAGCTGTAACGTCATACAAAGGGTGATACATTCCGAGTAAAATCCCTTATATGCCGCGTGCATCTCAGGTTTTAGACGCACGTCGAACGTCCGTCTAAAACGGAAAGTAAGAAGTCGATAATTGGATGCACTCTGTCCAGCTACGTTCTCGACGGACGTCGACGGTGTCTTTGTGGCTGAGCTGTATCGTGTTGCGCCCATAGAAGCTCCGCTGAAAGTCGTGGCAAGTCCCACCTTTGGACGGACGACAGGAACGCCACGGACGACGACGGACGTCGGACGAACGCCAGACGAACGTGAATTGTCGCTCCGAAGTCGCCGTCACACACCGCACCGTCGGAGACTTATAGCCGCGGGCGATTTTACGGACGTGGGCCGGACGCCTGAGGTCCGCAAAACCTAAAACAGCCCGGTGTGCAGCGAACTCACGCCGCTGACCAACACTGAGTCACCGTGTCTGGCTCCTCCACCATCAAAGTCAACGTGGATGGTGCTGGTAGCTGAACTGTATTTCTCATGTCGGAAGGACGGGCGCACGCCTCCAAGGCGGACGCGGAGTTGTCAGTCAGCTGACCCGAGTGCAGACCCACCCTCGACATGGTGGGACTGTGCAGGTTACCGCCACGTGACGACCCGCCCGCAACATGACGACACTGTACAGGTTATCACGTGACGTGTGACAGTGTTCACGGTGTGGTCGGTCTGGAGACTTGCGCGGCAATGAGCTCGGACTGCATGTGAGGCCGGTTCAGCCGGAGCCGTCCCGACGTCAGTGTCGAGAGGCGAGTCTGCGCCAATGGCGTGCGTTGCCGAGAAGCCCGCCGCAGGTGTGTTGCCGCGCGATCTGTTTACAAAGAAGGTCCCTACTGATCTCCGGCCTCTTGCGTCTCTGCGTCTCCGTCTTGCCGGCGCTGGTTACGCAGGCGAGTTCAGGGGGAGTGGACGACCTCGTGTGGCCCGCCGACCCTCGAGATCGAGGGAAACACAAACTCGCGTCAGAATGTGTGTTATGTGGCTGTTTTCCCCACTCCCCTCTTGACAGTCGCTTAATCTCCTGAAGCCAGCACGGATTTCACATTTGCGGCACATGGTGTTCTGATTTCATATAGTTGATTTTGTTGCAGGATTTACAGTCCTCCCATGTATATCCCAGTCCTAAGGTATATAACCGTATCCTACAGTCCTTCATGGCACGGCATCTTATCGTATTTAGGTTATGTGTGCTGTTGAATTCAGGCGTATCCTACAATATGTAATGGTGGCTTTCATTCAGACAGTATGGAACGAATCGTTTCCGTGTTTGCTGCTGTTACTGTAGTCCAGCGGATTAGACTCAAGTCAAGCTAATGCAGCCTTTGCGATACAGTGTCACACGTACGCGGTCGGGGAGGAAGCGAGAGGGAGAGAGAGAGTGAGTGGCAGTCGAGTGACAGCCTAGTGACGAAGTTGATCGATTACGTCGGCCAGGGGCGTTATGAAGCTGGCATATTAAGCTGACCCATCGCGAGTTTCAACAAACAGCTGCAATATACGACGACAAGACAACGAGCCACGACTCGTACTGATGAGGGAAAGCGCGCTCACGTGTGGTCGTATGCGCCGGTGCGCGCGTGCGCGCGGCTGTTTTTGTTTTTATGTTCGTCGGTGCATCACCGGAGTACGCCATTTTGAGCGGGTGCCGAGCGGCGTCTCTCTCCCGTCATCCGCTCACATCAGTCTGCCCGACACGGTCAGCAACTGGTCCACACTCCCGTCGGTCCCCGCTCGACACTTCCCTCAGTATCTGCCCAACATCCTCGGCAACTGATCCACACTCCCATCGGTACCCGCTCGCCACTCCCCTCAGTATCTGCCCAACATCCCCGTCAACTGATCCACACTCCCATCGGTCCCCGCTCGGCACTCCCATCGATACCCGCTCGACACTTTCCCCTCGCCCTCAGTATCTGCCCAACATCCCCGTCAACTGATCCACACTCCCATCGGTACCCACTCGACACTACCCTCAGTATCTGCCCAACACTATCAGCAACTGATCCACACTCCCATCGGTACCCGCTCGACACTCCCCTCAGTATCTGCCCAACATCCTCGGCAACTGATCCACACTCCCATCGGTCCCCGCTCGCCACTGCCTCAGTATCTGCCCAACACCCTCAGCAACTGATCCACACTGCCACGGTCCCCTCTCGACACTGCCTCAGTCTCCCTCTCGCCGCATGGCGGCCCGCTGGTCTGGTCACCGGCGGCTGGCGCGTCTGTGTTGGAGCCGTGAGGTTCCTGTATCAAACTGAGCCACCTACCCGTGACTTGGTGTTATATGGTTCTGCAAGAGCAAGAAAATGAGCAGGTTTCCTCCTGTGAGACGCCGTTGCTATAGGCTTCATGTTTGTACAGCTCCTTAAAGCCGATTCGGGTGCGAGTAGTCTGGGGTAAGGTGCCCGTTTCCCAGCCGAAAGACTATTGGTTCGAGTCACAAATATCGCTACTTTTAGCCCTCGACCAATGGGCGTGGGATATTGGCGACGCTACATGACACTACAGCCGACGATTTCGTAAAACCCATAAGCACCGCCACCTTAGTCCTGGTTGCTCTTAATGTTCCCAGGTTCGAAAATGAGTGCCGTTGTGTCGGCTGTTTTTTTTCTCGCTGGAGCTTCTTTTATCCGTGTTCTCCTGTGCACGCTTCGCGTCCTCGCTATGCAATTATTAAACACATCAAACAATTGGGGCTATTGGTGCCGCCAGTGTACGCCATTGACGGCACCAAGTAGTCTCCTACTGACGACACCAAGTCGCCTCCCACTGGCGGCACCAAGTGTTCTCACACTTGGGCGTCGGTAGCTGAGTGGTTAAGCTGAGCGTCTGGCAAGCCAGAGGTACGAGGTTCGATTTCCCGCGGCGCTCGTCCTTCCGGCCAGGTTGAGAGGCAGGCGACGCCATATGGCCTCAGCTGCTGAGTGCGTCGTAAAACCACAATCCAATTCAATCTAGTCTCACACTGGCGGCACCAAGTAGCCTCCCACTGACGGCACCAAGTAGCCTCCTACTGACTGCACCAAGTAGCCTCCTACTGACTGCACCAAGTAGCCTCCTACTGACGGCACCAAGTAGCCTCCCACTGGCGGCACCAAGTAGTCTCCCACTGGCGGCACCAAGTAGTCTCACTGGCAGCACCAAGTCGCCTCCCACTGGCGGCACCAAGTAGTCTCCCACTGGCAGCACCAAGTCGCCCCACTAAAGTAGTCTCGCACAGTAGCCTCCCACTGGCGGCACCAAGTAGTCTCCACTGACGGCACCAAGTAGTCTCCCACTGGCGGCACCAAGTAGTCTCGCACTGGCGGCACTGAGTAGTCTCACACTGGCGGCACCAAGTCGCCTCCCACTGGCGGCACCAAGTTGTACGGCACTGACATGGTGTCCACGTGAGGATGATGAGATTGGTGGTGGCGTAGCCTGTGGATGACCGGAGGCGATCGTTTGTACCTGCCCTTCTGTTCTGCTCTGGCAGATTGCAGGACGCCCTTGTCAGGAGCCGGCGCTGGCTGTGTCCTGACACTGTTGTCTGGCGACTGTCCTGCTCAGAACGACGCCATTTAGGAACGGCGCTTAGTCATTGCTTGATGTTCACAGCGAGATGTATCACCCTGGTGCGCAGCAGCAGCATCAGCAACAACAGCAACAACAACAGCAACAACAACAACAGCAGCAGCAGCAACAACAGCAACAACAGCAACAACAGCAGCAGCAGCAGCACCAGCAACAGCAACAGCAGCAGCAGCAGTACCAGCCGCGGCCACAACACCCGGCCATATACATGCCACACGACATGCTGGGCCGCCAGCAGATCCGACCGCCCATGTACCAGGTGTGTGCCAAATCACCAGCGCACCTGATCTGGCCGTGCCAAACGTTTGACCTGGCTGTGTAAACAGGCACAATGTAGGTGCGTGCTAAGGGTCTCAGAATCTGATTGTGGCCTTGGGGCGTGCGTAGTCTATATGATCAGTAGCAGGCGTCCTGCTTGTGTACTGCTGCTTGTCCTCAAATTAATTGTGTGGTGCCTTATCGAGCGGGGAGGAACACATCATTTTGACAGTTTGGCTAAATTTTGTCAGAACTTTGTCGGTGGCTTAATGCATTGATGATCAGCATTTACTGGCTGGTCAAAGCTGGGTGAACTGTTTTATTACACTCGTACTATAAATACGTTCATATAATACACATATTTTATACATGACGACTCACCAATATTTAGTGTACAGCTACAGCCTGGTAGTCCGTGAAATGAAGTGGATAGTCGTAAACACATCAGGTGAATGGCGGTTCTCTGATGGAACAATAAGGCTGCACAGCCGTAGCCATTGCTCACTCCATTGTGTTGCTGCCGGAGAGAAACTGAGCACAATTTCCAGATTAATTAAAGCCATTTCGTATTTCATCATTTCTTAGTGCGCATGGACGTCTTTTTAACCTGATGCGGGCTTGTTTTACCAATCGTGGCAAAGTGGCCAATATATCAGACCATGGATAGCTTTCATCCGTTCTTAAGCGACTCGGGCCCGTTTCTGGCTGCCCGCTTTAACTATGTTAATCTGGCTGAAATCAAGCACTGGCATGAACGTGCCAACCCTGATGTAATTGCTTGTTTCCTCAATCCTGATTATGATTCGGGTCCCCGGGGAATGCGTGACATGATTGTCAAGAACGGATATTTCAGGAAGTTATCGGGAAGGCCCTGCAAAGCTAAAGTTGATGAATCCCAACTGTCCCGGATGGGCGCTACATAACCAGTAGCAGTCGATGCGCACTTCAGCCCAAATAATCAATCAATCAATCAACTGTCCGGGAGTAGGTAGCACATTTGGTTATATGGTTTGTTTGTTTATCGGGCGGTTCACGACGCACTTTGTGCACAATCACGGCTAATGGCGCCGCCCACATTGTTTCGCCGCCGCAGTATTGGGAAATGTTCCGAGTGTTGAAACCCGGGGCCTTTGCATCCAGAGCTGAACACCTTAACCACTCGGCCATCCCCGTCCCCTGGTCCTGTGGAGTCCCTCTCACTTTTTTGTGACGTTCACCTACCGAAGAGTCTCTCTGCCGTGGTCGGGAAGCTCACTTACCGAAGAGTCCCTCTGCCGTGGTCGGGAACTTCACGTACCGAAGAGTTCCTCTGCCGTGGTGGAGAAGTTCACCTACCATAGAGTCCCTCTGCCGTGGTGGAGAAGTTCACCTACCGTAGAGTCCCTCTGCCGTGGTGGAGAAGTTCACCTACCGTAGAGTCCCTCTGTCGTGGTGGGGAGTTTCACCTCCGGTAGCCGGCGTGTGACCGGAGTGACCGGCTCGTTCCAGGCTGCCGGCCATGGCCTGATGGGACCGCCAGCCAGCGGTTCGCCGGTGCAGGTCAACAACTCGCCGGGCCACACCACCAGCGAGGACAGCAGCGACGACTCGACCCCACTGGCGCAGGTCAGTCAGCCCCGCACTGGTCCCCACCTCGCCCGGTGGACGGTGTGCGGCAATTGTGCGGTTAGGTCAGTGAGCCCTGCACTGCCGCGCTGGTCTGGTCCGGTCCACCTCGCCAGGTGACCAGCTGATGTGCGGCAATAGTGCGGTCAGGGTTGTCATGGATGAGGGTACACCTCTAAGACAGTAAGAGTGGGCCAGAGACACACCTCTAGACAAGCGGCCCAGAGACACGCCTCTGGTCACGTGGGCTAGAGAGCAGTGTTGGATTTTCACTTCTCAGTCTTGGATTCGGAGTGTATAATTTTTTGGCTTCCCAAAGTATGGAGTGTATAATCATGAGAGTCACTATGTAATGGAGTGTATAATTTTCCAGTTTGCCAAATTATGGGGTGTGTATTGAAGCACCAAGTAATGGAGTATATACATTTTATAAATAACGAAGTGTATACATTTTGAAAAATGCAGTGATGTTTCCTAGAATGAAGAATAAAAACCCGGGGGCCTCGGTAGCTTAGATGGTGGAGCGTCTGACTCGAATCTCGCGGCCGGCGGCATTTGCAGAGTCCACCCACGACCAATCGGTGTGATAGGTTGGCGACGCTATGCAACCTTGCGGTTGAATGCGTCGTAAAATAACCCGAGATTCTTCTTCTAGAATAAAACGCCTTCAAATCATTTGTTCGGTTCCTATCCTAGTGTCTCACAGACAACCAGATGGGGTCCACCACACATCGTCGTCTGAAGTCATCCACGTTACGTGGATGACTTATAAGGCAACTTCCTGAGTAATGGTAGAGAAAATGATCACAAAAGTATACTTAATCGATGTCAACCAAGTTTATATATCCATACCTGTCACTCCTGACATGCCCACACCGCACAACTAATACATATCCACAACACACCTCAAGAGCAGGACGTTCGCGCACCGACTGATATATGGGAGGGTCTAAAAGGTTACTTCGGGATATGGGTTTCGGAATATATAATGGTTTAAGGAAAGTTATACTAAAACAATCCGTCTAAAATCTTTTATCCTCACGACCATGAAGTTTTTAAAAAAATGAGAGCTGATAAAGTTTATTCAAGTCAATTCTTATTAATATTAAATGAATTTCTTTCTAGTTCATGTCTGGAATGTTTAGTTGAAGCAAGGACTGACTTCGAAGGATGAAAAGCGACTAGACCGGCGGGCAAATTGTCGCTGTAAAACAGACTATCGTCACGTACGAGCGGAAATTAGCTTCTCATTTCGCACCATGATTGCTATGAAATACCCAAAAATGAAAATAAGTTAGAGGAGAATTACAGGGGACTTCTTTCTCAATTAATAATAATCAGGATTATAGGAAGAAAGTAATCATTGAATCAGGATGAGGCTTATAAGATTGTAGAAGATTAGATCAACACACGTAAATCTGAATTTGTCCGGAGTGGGGACACCTTGCGGTAGGAGTGGCATGAACACAACTATTACCGCTTGTTGATGAAATTCGGAAACAATATAAGTCATGAAATCGAAAGAAGGTGAAATTTCTGGCTCTATGGAGCTTCATTTTGGAGCAAAGTGTTAGCAGGTTTTAAGAACGTTTTGGTACCATTCAGACAATTTTCATGGGGAAAATCCTTCCGATATCTTTTATGTATGTCGCTCCTGACTGCTTAAGAATATAAATATAAACGGTTTTATCCATCCCATTTGATGCAGAACATATCATTCTCCAAGGAAGCAAGAAGAAATGCATTGTCCATGGCTTTTCGTGGCAATGGTTTAAAGAGCTCCGGCCGGAGTGGGAACTGGAGAGCGGTGAATCCATTAAATCCAAGAACGGACCTTCGTACGCGGTCGGGCTGGTAAAGGTGAATTCTTTTATTTGGTTAGCGGAGCGTAGTGATTTTTTTTCATTGAAGGAAGGATTTTCTTTAAAGCTCTTCGCTGCTATCCGAATGGAATTGACTGCGTGTTTTGGCTCGAGGTATGAGAGTTGGTGTTACCTGAGTAGGTAGGTACCTGCCTTCTTACCTATTTTGAATATTTTCACAGTTATTCGAGCGATTGATTTGGATAAGCCAAAGCTGTAAGCTTATGTTGTGTGACGGGATATCTTCAGATAATACAAGGGGCGGGACATGATACAAGCGTAGTAATGAACAAAACTGATTGTTTTCCTTTTGCCTCGAAAATCCTGTTTTCACTTACCACATTTTGAAACATGAATGTCTTTCTTTCAAAACGGTGGCTGGGCCTCTTCAGTGCACATTGACTTTGCAGATATTATAGATATGCATGCATTCAAGCATTATTTGTGCATTCATGAAATGTTCAGGGAATTGTTAGGTGCATCCTGTCCCCATTCTCCATTGAATACCATTATACTTTTGACTTTTCTGGTCTCTCTGACTTTCTGAATAGACAAATTTGCAGTTTAAAGTGATTTGATTTCTTGAAATTTATTTTGTATGCAATGATTATGAATGTGTTCATAATGTAGATACCTACATGATGTGACCACACATTTTTTTGGCAAGTGCAGTTGGGTAGCAAAATGACACAAAAAAGTGACTCGGGTTTGGTTGGGAAATCTACCATGAAATGTAATGTTAAAAATGAAGAAAAAAGTTGCAGCCTAACTGGATGCAAGAAAGCCTTTTTAAGGGAAGTTTTCTAAGCAATTTTTTTCCTTAAAAATCATAACTGAATGGCCTATTCCAACCAAGAAGCCTATGCTAGCCGGATGGTATTTTAATTTTTTAATAAAAAAACTTATATAATCATGAATGATCCCAAAGGAATTTAATAAATAACTAACTTACAAAAAACTAATCTAGCATAACTTAGCCAAACCTAATACCTTTGTATGCTTCATGGAGGTAAAATGCGTGTAAATATTGTGTGGAAAAGTAATAATGCCCATGAAAATTCCTATGCCATGGCAAAACATGGCTCATATCCACCAGTATTTTGGAGATTTGGGGGAAGTGCTACCCTTTGTGGCTTACCAGTTGTGTGGCTGCCACTCTAGCTCTTGGTGTTCAGCTATAGATTCTTCTGGACACATCTGGACTCTGTTCTGAGGTTTTTCCACAAATGTAGAACATAGACATGAAGGCATTGGTGGCTGTTTATTAATTCACCTGCACTTCACCAGAAATCACACATGCATAAATGGAATGTTATGGAATGATATGGAAGATGGATTGTTATGAAATATGGAATGGTCAGTGGCATTAAGATCATATGCAGACTGCAGTGATCCATATTTTGTCATATGTTGACATCTGTTGTACTTGTGCAAGCTAGCAAACTGATAATCTTCCAATCTGGCTGGCATCTCATTTTCGGCTCCACTCCTGCCTCCTCTTGGAATGTGCCTGCAGATGACCTGAAATAACAAACGTGCATTATCCTCAATTATACTGGAAACTGTATGTGGTAGGGGACCCAGTATGACTGAATCTTCCTCTCCATCCAAGTTATCACTATTGTATAATGGCATCAAGCTGTCTTGCTAGTTAACCCTCGTACGGCTGGGGGTAGATACCTACCCCCCTCCCCCCTAAGGTTTTCCCGCGATAGCGGGGCAATGGCGCGCGGCAGCGCGCTGAAATTTGGTATGCCTTACCATTAGCTATTTTTACATGTTCAAAAAAATGTTCAGGTCATCAAAGGTCACCGAATTATCGCGGGTCCAGTGAGGTCACCTCCAAAAATATTTAAGCAGTCGCCACGCCTTCAATAATAAAGATATTATAATAACACTTTCAGGGTTTACTTATCTTGACTGAGCGCCAAAAGGTACTATTTCAGAGTTTTCGAATTTTGATTTTTTTGATAACGTCATTTTTTTTGCACTGTAGTTTTATCTAAACCAACATCAACATTGCAGACAAACTATGAACTTCTGTATAATGCTAAGTTGACTTAGAACGTCATATTTTTGGTTCGTATACCTATTTCAAAAAGAAAAAAAAAATTCCCAAATTGAAAAAAAAATCCAAAATTTTGAATATTTTGGGTTTTGAGTTTGGTATTTTTAGAACGTCATCAAAAAAATCACAAATATAAAATTCTGAAATTTGACGTCTTCAAGAGTCGCTCCGTCATGATAAGTAAAAGTGAACCCTGCAAGTTTCATTGTAATATCTTTATTATTGAAGGCGCGGCAACTGGTTAAATATTTTTTAGGGTACCTCACTTGACCCGCGATAACTCGGTGACCTACGATGACCAGACCTAAATTTTTTAGAAGATGTAAAAATAGCTAATTGTAAGGTATGCCAAATTTCAGCGTCCTGCCGCGCGCCCGTTTTTCCGCTGTCGCGGGAATACTTTGCTGGGGTAGGTATCAACCCCCCTCAGCTGTGCGAGGGTTAAGTCCAAATCCTAGCGTAAAAACTACCTAAAGTACTTTCGACTGGAATTTGTTCGACCTATCCGATGCAATTTTTAGATTCGTTCTATCTTGCTTGGTTCGTGAGATACCTGGGGGTATGTATCTACTCCCCCCACCCAATCAGCCTGGCGATGGTGGCTCAGACCAGCAGCCGTGCGAGGGTTAAGCATGTCTTCATCCAGCAATGCAAGGAGTGTATTTTTTCCGGAGTGTAATTTTTTTTGAATGACAAAAGTTCCAAAAAAGGCCACTTTTCCAACGCTGCTATAGAGACGCCTCTGGTCATGCGGGCCAGAGACACACCTCTGGTCATGCGGGCTAGACACACCTCTGGTCATGCGGGCCAAAGACACACCTTCGGGCATGTGGGCCAGATACCTTCAGGCATGCTGCACTCGGCAGTTTGAACTTCAGCAAAACAAGACACATCATCGCCGCAAGTGGCGGTGCCCTCGATACGTGCTCGTGCAAGCACGCGAACATGCTGGTGAGGCGACTCCCAATGCTGATGACACTGCAGAACCTGCGCAGTTGATGTGCCCCGAAGTCTCACTGACGCTGCAAAACCAGTGCAGTTGATGTGCCCTAAAACCTTACCAACCCTGTAAAACCTGATGATTAAGTCAACAGCATGTCTATTAGAGGTGGTAGGGCTCAATTGGGCGGGGGAAATTGCCTAGTGCATCTGCGATCCAGAGTCTGGCGTAATGTCTGGATTCTGTTCGGCTTTGTGTAATGACACGTCTATGTTTTCCCTAATTGTGAAATTGAGAGTCAGTAATATGAAGCAGCGTCACCAGAATCAAAGCGAGTGGGGTGCAGGATAGAGTATGAATGTGCTGTTTCTCCTCTCTCCTCTCTCTTCCCCTCCTCTCCTCTCTCCTCTCCTCTCCACTCCTCCACTCCTCTTTCCTCTCCTCTGCTCTCTCCCTTCCTCTCTCTTCTCTTTTCCTCTCTCCCATTCCCTCTATCTATCGGCTATCTCCCTATCTATCTCTTACACTCTATATCTCCCTATATATCTCTCTCGCACTATGTCAATGTCTATGTCTGTCTATGTCTCTTGCTGTATGCTTTCGTCCGTAGCCACCTGATACCACACTGTGCATTGCACAAGTCTTTCCAGAATATGTGCTCACCTGCCACTGGCAGGTACTCACGGTGAGCTAAGAAGGCTTCACCTGCGCTTCTAATCGGTTGTCAGAGTTTGCCCGGAAGCTGAAGCCTAAGGTGTGGTCCAGAGGCTCTTGAGTTTTCTCTTCAGGTTCAGGTTCTGTGACGCTTGCCTGAGCTTTGTGCTTCCTTTCATGTGACGCTGGCTTGCACTCATGACATGTGAAGCAAACATCTGTTTTGGTGCTATCAATGTATGTATGGCTGTCAGCGGCGCGCCACCGGTCCCTTCCCTGCCAAACTGTCTGTCAAGCGACTTGACGCGGACTTTCGAGCGTTTGTTCACCAACTTCAACAACATCTCTTTGGTTAGTGTCTTTCGCAGTCAATTGAAAACAATATACACATCTATGGAGAAGGAATTGTACGAAAGCGTCCCTAACATATTCCCTTTAATAGTCGATAACACTGCATGATATTTAGGAAGTATACTATCCGTGTCTCGCTATCAATTAAGCTTTATGAACAATATTGAACACCTTTATTCGAATAAAGTATAGGAGTTCGTGAATCGTTCGTCAGCATAATAAATGAGAAGTCTTAAAACTCACGACCTCTCGCTGGAGTTCCATCGAAATGCGGAAAAAAACATCTGCAACGACAGGAGCCGCTGTTTCCTTTTTTATAGAAGTGAAGGTGGCGTGTGCGCTTGAACCAAACTCGACTCTCAGAGGCTTGTGCTTGCTCGAAGGCCTTTATTCCGTGGATGATGGTGATGACAAGATTGTAGTGGCTTAGCTGCATTATTGGCAGCTTGGATCGGCTATTAGGCTGCGATGAACAACATGTATCTTAACTGTATGAACGCGTTCAACAGTTTACGATGATAATTCTGCCGCATGATGGCTCTCGCAGACAATTGCCTGCATGGAACACCGTTCAGCAGGATAATTATATGGATATCATTATGGACAATTTTGAGCATCTATGACGTTTTGTTTAGAACACAAACGAGCGGTGTCGTGTGGTGACGTCACACCGCTGCAATACGGGCCATGTCGTTGGGTGACGTCACACAGCTGCAGTCCGGGCCGTGTCGTTGGGTGGCGTCACACCGCTGCAGTACGGGCGATGCAGTTGGGTGACGTCACACCGCTGCAGTACGGGCTGTAGTACGGGCGGTGCCGCAGAGAAAGCCGCGGCTCTGACGGTTCCACGCGGCGTTGTGGCGGCCGGTGAGTCATCGACGACCGACAGTTGGCGACAGCCTCCGAGGTGTGGGGGGGGGGGGCACGTGCTGCCCACTGGAGCGTGAGGGACCCGCTGTGACGTCCTGTCATCAGTGGATGGATGGCCGACAGGTGCTGACAGGTGCTGACACGCTCAGCAGGCGTGGACGGCCGGGTAGACTGCGGAGGTGCCCACTTGCACCGGCGCGTCCCACCGCTCCCCCTGCCATCTCCCCTGGCACGGTCACGATCACGGTTTTGAGTCACGCTCAGGTGCGAGGTCTGATGTTGGATCACGTTCGGGTGCGAGGTCTGATGTTGAATCACGTTCGGGTGCGAGGTCTGATGTTGAATCACGTTCGGGTGCGAGGTCTGATGTTGAATCACGTTCGGGTGCGTGGTCTGATGTTGAATCACGTTCGGGTGCGAGGTCTGATGTTGAGTCACGCTCGGGTGCGTGGTCTGATGTTGAATCACGTTCGGGTGCAGGTCTGATGTTGAATCGTGGGTGCGGGTCTGATGTTGAACACGTTCGGTGCGAGGTCTGATGTTGAATCACGTTCGGGTGCGTGGTCTGATGTTGAATCACGTTCGGGTGCGTGGTCTGATGTTGATCACGTTCGGGTGCGAGGTCTGATGTTGAATCACGTTCGGGTGCGTGGTCTGATGTTGAATCACGTTCGGGTGCGAGGTCTGATGTTGATGGACGTGCCGCCAAGCTGATGCAAAGCAATGGTCGTGGAGCTCCACCGGTCGTGCATCGCTCCACGCTCACGATATGCACGCTGGCAGATAAATAGACACATACAACAGCCAGAGTTCACCAGTGCTGCTCACGGTGGCAAACACACGATTGTTCGAGACAACTATAGATAGCGTACCTGTGACAAATGACCGCTTCAAATCCCGTACCTACAGCAAGTGACCCACCCCACATCCCATACCTACGGCAAATAGCTGACCGAAAATCACTAGTAATTCACATTTGGAAAAAAAACAATGTCGCAGATTAGTTGTGTTGAAAAACTTTGAACTTGCCGCAGATACGTGGTGTGTCGTCTCGGCCTTTTGCTCTTATTGTCGACGCTGTGCATGGGCTGGAGTGGGGGCCGCGGTAGCTCAGTTGGTAGAGCGTCGGACTATTAATCGCACGATTGTAGGTTCGAAGCTCACAACCGACGGCATTTACCGAGTCCATCAATCGGCGTGAGAGGTTTGCGACGTTATATGACCTAATGGTTGAATGCGTTGTAAAAGAACCTAAGGTTCAGTTCATGGGCTGGAGTTGGTTTAATCTGGCCGATACCGAGATTCCACTGATTCGACTGGTGGTTCCCGAGTGCCCGTCGTTCCCCGAACTCCTGGCACAGCCGAGCTGTGTTCACACGCCGTGTCGGGCGGCCTGCTGTTTGAACAGGAATAAAACGAGCAGCGCGATGTCCGTCTATGAAGTAAACTGTTTTGAGTGCCACTCGTGTTACGGCCCCAGACGACCAATCTACCTTCAGGCTGTGGCCTTTTCGGTGTACGTCGATCAGGTTGTGGCCTTTACGGCGTACGTCGGCCAGGTTGTGACCTTTCTCTTTGTTTGATGTTCTGGTGCTCGGTCCTGGTATCGCTGTTTAGTTTAGTTAGTTTAGTTAACGTTGCGTTAATCATTTACGATTCAAATTGATGAACCCTGTGCACACTGAAGCGATGTCGATGACGTATTAAGTCAGGCGGCACCTCGTTTGCGATTGCGTTTGTCTTGGTTGCTTCTCTGATTTCATTCTGCAGTTTGGCTAACGTGATCTGCCCCCGAAGAAAAACGACGTCCATTGACCAAGGTAATTTGTTCCCGTCAATAAATCATAAACTGAATTGCGGTCTTCCACGTTTGAATGTATTATTGATTGCAGCCAGTTTTTGTGGCCAAATACTGGTGAGGCGGAAATTGCTAGTCTGAGCACCTAATTCCACTGCCGACTTCGGTTACTGGTTGGTAGAAAGAAGATGCGTATGACGTATGTCCACCGTGGTGATGTCCGGTTCAGTTATATCCATTCAAGGTAGCCCAACTCACCGGGTGGACGAGGGTGCCGAAATAAACGCGTGCTTGTTCCACCATAATAGCATACCCCTCCCGTCCAGGTTGTCTGTCAGCCTGTCCGTAGCCCGCGTCGTCTTTCCGGTCAGATCCTCACACTCCGTCTCTGGGGGGGGGGGGGGCGAGGGAGGGGGCGGTTAGTAACCCAATCTAAAATCCAAACTAAGCATCGCACGAAAACGAAAGAGGTGTCATCGGAAAGCGCTCGACGAGTAGGGTACGAGTCCACCCCAAGAAAAATCTTCCCCAAAAGTGACGTCACCAGGGGGCTAGATTTTCACGACTTTTCACGACTTACATTATGTTTTTGGCTCCGGGGAGTTCATTTTGGGGATATATAAAAAACAATATTTATTTAAAATGAGAAAAGGACTTCGAAATCGACCAGAGCTTTTTTGGGCCTCCAATAATTTTTTATTAAAATTTAATTATTCAGTTTTCTTTAATTTTCCTCTTCCATTGGGTAGAGCAGACCGAGAAACGTTGTTGGAAATCAACTTGCCCTTATAAAAAATGCTTACTTTAGCCAGAATTCTCTATTTGAACTGCAATTTGGCAAGTACGCAAAATTTGTATGTAGTCAAAAACGAAAAAATCCACTCGTACGTTTTGTTGCATCCCCAAGGATAAGCAAACGCTGAAAGTTTCATTAAAATATCTATCCGTTAAAGCGTGACGACTGGTTAAACTTTTTTGGAGGTGACCTCACTTGACCTCGACTAACTCGTTGACCCTAGGAGATCCGACTTCAAAATTTTTTAACAGCATGCCAAATTGATGTGGGAAAAGGTATGCCAAATTTGGGCGCGCTGCCGCGGCGCGCCGTTCGTCCACTATCCGCGAAAAACCTGAGCGGGGCGGTTGAAGACCCCCCACCCCCGAGACGGGACGGGTTAAGCGTCGTCCCTTCGCCTACAAATGGCGTTTTGTCTCGTGATGATGGCGAGGAGCTTTTCAGTATCCGATGTAGCTTCTGTATGCATTATGACCACATTTCCGTGCGGGTGGCTTTTCCTTCTCGGCCTCTCCTGTGTCACGCCGAAACTGCTGAGCTTGAGCTTTGATACGTCGCGACGTTTTCTAATTCGGTTTTGAACACGCTGTCAAAAGCATTTAGTTCCAGTCTAGCCAAGGGACGGCTCGGGACGGATTTTGGGAGCAATATCCTATCACTGCTTTTTTGTGTCAACATCACGTGGCGCGCAATATATCAGGTACTGCGCTCTGCCGTTTGGCAATTTGAAACGTATAATTGGCGCATGAATATAACCACTTCCTCGTCGATGCGACGGGTGCATTTCATACTTAGAAGAAACAATGTAAAAATCCAATCGTGGCTGATGTAAAAACGTCATCGTGGTTCATGTCAAATGTAATCGTGGTTCATGTAAAAATGTCACCGTGACAGATGTAAAATGTCATCGTGGCTGATGCCAGATGTGGTGGGTACACGAAGGAACAGCTGGGTAAACCACATGAATAATGCATATAGCGCACCAGTCGCCCCTTCTGTGACTATGTCCGTCTGTAGTGGATCCGTTGCGTGACTGTATATCCGTAGGCGATGGATTCATGTGCGACTGTATGTTCGTCTGCAGTGGATTCGTTGTGTGACTATGTCTGTCGGCGATGGATCCATGGGAAGCGGTGCTTGGAGACTTGCGGAGATCGATCGCTAATTGGTGATCTGTTCCGTCCTCTTTGCATCACGAACACGTGCTGAGAGCAGCCGCGGTCTCGCGCCCGGTGTCGCTCCACCTAAAAAATTGGACGATGGATCCATGTGTGACTGACTGTGCGTTCGTCTGCAGTGGATCCTCACCAGACGGCGGCCGTCTCCGGAGCCAGCCCCGGTGCCGCTCGCCGGTCTGAAAGCCGCCAAGAAGCCCAAGGCGCCCAAAAAGAAGAAGAAGAGGGATCCAAACGAGCCGCAAAAGTAAGTGGCCACGGTCGGGCTCTGTCGCAGACCAGGCAGAGTGCTGTGTGGTGTAAGGTGGAGCAGAGTGTCCACGTTGAAAATTAGGGTGAGATGGTTACTTACCGAGGAATATACTGACTGACATGCGCAATTTTTGGTTTCCATTTGCATCAGCGGTGAGCAGCGGTAGCTTCATATTTGTCACGACATAGAGATTGGTAAAATATGAATGTCTTCACTTTCATGTCCATTTTCACTACGTTTGGTGCATTCAGTAGGAACTTCGCAGTCACTATTCAGATATGAGATTGTGTTCGCATTTATATTCTAGCGGGCGCGCATAACTGCATTTTTTTATCATTAATGTTTACCCTTTTCATAGAATCTAACACCACCGAAAATGAATTTGGGTACCGTGAGGGGTCCGCACTCGCATACATGCGATACGGTTCGCCCTGCACCCGACTGTGCTGTACCCATGTTTGTTGGTCTGGAGCGATCCTGTGTGAATGTTCCACTCTGTGGCCCGGAGCCCGGAGGTACGGCTGCGCGACTGATCCCCCCTCGTCTGTCCAGTGTGTTCAATCGAACGGAATGGCGGATTGGTGAATGGTGTTCAATTTTCCGATCCATGTAAATAAAGTTCTGGGGTTCAATCGGTGACTGCGCCACCCCTCCCCTGCCGGGACTTCTAGGTCCGAGTCTCCAGGGACAGTCTGCAGGGGAGCCCCGGCCATTGAGATGGGAGGTCGACAGCCTAGCCGGGGGTTGGGGCTGTGCCGAACTCCGGGAGAGATCGGAGGGGGACGGGTAAAGTTGGGGCGCCAGACCAATTTTTTTTTAAAGGTCTTAGGACGGATCAAATTCTGGGCCGGGGGGCACCTGGAGGCCGTCAGAGGGGATGACTGCGGCTGTCTCGTTCATGGCTCGATACTGTGCCGCTATGTTGTACCGTATGTGCACACATGACCTCTTCCTTCACTGGGATCGTTCGTGTGCCGGCTGATTAACCCATTGGTGCTGGTGGTCACGATCGCAACAGATCCCCCCTTCTGCGGCCCGGCCCCACTCGCGTGCACCTACCCGCGCGCTACCGGCCCGGGCGGCCCATCTTATCACTCACCCCATCCTTTGTATCAGCAATATCGACGGCAGCAAGAAAAGCCTGTGTGATGTGTGGAAGCATCTGCAGTAATACAATGCCGGATGGGGCGCATTGAAGCAAAGTATGGAAATGGCTCCATTCGAACGAGGGGACCCTAGTCGACCGAGCGGGGGAGCCGTTCGACCAATTTGCCCCTAATTGTGTTTCGGATTATTTACGATGCAGTTTTGCTTTCTATGCGGACCTCCCCGATCTTTTTTGTGAGCGGAGTATAATATTGGATGTTTTAGAGGCCCGGGACTGCGGCGTTGAATGATGTATGAACACGAGCCGGGAGAAACGAATGGCTTCTGAGAGTTGCACGGCCGGGGAGCATGGAAAACAAGCTATTCAACCCGAGAGGTGATAAATTTATCGGGATTTCTGGGAGAAGAACTCGCGGTTAGAGGCTGGGCACCTGGAAGCGCCGCTGTCTGTGGCATACCGACTGGTGTCTTGTGTACCGACCACGACTGTCTGCCGACTGTTGGTCACATCACCTTCGCAGCGTTATGTCCTCTGAGGCAGTCGCGGGATGGCGGCAATCAGTCTGTAGATGGCGGCAGCCAGTCTGCAGATGGCCCCAGCCAGTCCGTAGATGTCCCCAGCCAGTCTGTAGAGGGCCACAATCTGGAGATGGCGGCAGTCAGCTGATTTGAGCCTGTGCACGCGTGCGTGCACGAACGTTGTGCTGTGTTGAATGGTGTGCATCGTGCTAGACGTGAGAGCAACCGGCTGTTGTGACATCGGGTGTTGTGCGGTTCTCTGATGACCTGTGCCGAGACCTTTTCTGATGGCCGTGTGGTGTGGCCGTCTCTGACGTGTGTGTTCCGGACGGCTCTAACGTGTGTCGGACGTCTGTGACGACCGCACGTGTTCCAGGCCCGTGTCGGCGTACGCCCTGTTCTTCCGAGACACACAGGCGGCCATCAAGGGCCAGAACCCCAGCGCCAGCTTCGGCGAGGTCAGCAAGATCGTCGCCTCCATGTGGGACGCGCTCAACACTGACGACAAAAACGTGAGTTTCTGGCGCGACCTCGGCTCTCGTGGCGCCGTCCGCCTGTCTGACATAAACATGGCGCCATCCATATCTCACCCACAAACATGGCGCCTTCCATATCATACCCACAAACGTGGCGCCCTCGGTATCTCACCCACAAGCATGGCGCCATCCATACCTCACCCACAAACATGGCGCCATCCATATCATACCCACAAACATGGCGTATTTTGTATCTTACTCACAAACATGGCGCCTTCGGTGTCACAGCCACAAGCATGGCGCATTCCGTATGTCACCCATAAGTATGGCACCTTTCATCTGCACCCGGTAGCCATTGCCTCGAATGCTGATTGGTCGGGAGGCGCTGTTACGGCTTTTGGCGTTACTGATGTTGCTGTCTGTGTCATGCGCCGTGTGCACAATTTCCGCCTGGTTTGTGCGCTCCGAGTCTCGTCTGGCCATGTCAGGTCGATGATGTTGTCCGGTACGTAGAACCGACTAAGGTCAACATTGTCCCTGACAGTGTATTGGAGTTGAAGTAAATTAAAGGAATGGCTCCATTCCGACTATTTTTTTCTCCAAATGAGGAGTGACTCCAATTCGGACTCCTTCCCCACAAAGTGGAATGACTCCAAATTCCGGGTCTTGCCAAATGGGAGTTAAAATCCGACTCCTAATTCCTCTTTGATAAGACAGCCCTAATTCCGGGTGAAAAAAGAAGAGTAAAATCAAACTCCTTAGTTCATTTTTCATGATCTCTGACCACAATGCACAACGATATAATAACTATAAAGTGACCCAAAATATACAAACCATTCTAGAAACCACTTAACGTGTATTCGGTTACGCAGACGGACACATGACGTTTTACCGGGTATTACGCTTCACAAATACCAGTCGTTCCAGCATAGCAGGCTTTAGCCGATTTCTCCTGGCACAGCAGATGTCGCCAGCTGTTGAGAACAGACGCTCGGCCGGCGCACTCGAGGCCGGTAGGGCGAAGATTGCCCTGGCAGCCTCTGACAGTTTGGGGTAGACATCACGCCTATCTTTCCAGAACGACAAAGGGTCACACGTGCCGTCCAGCCGCTCCACATCTCTTACATATCGGTCCCTCTCGTCGTCTTCCTGGTCATTGCGGCACGTTGTCATTGGTGTGCTCTTACGCTCTCGTTTCAAGTATGAGAACGGGCCAGGGCCCCTCTCGTTCTGATCTGTGTTCACCACTTCTTCGTCTTCGCATGCCGAGGGCGAGACAGTCTCCACCATCTTCAGCACCTTCTTCACAGTCCGCTTGCACACGCTCTTGATTTGAGTCTCCTCATTACTGTCCAGCCAAGTGCACCCAAAGTTTGGGTCCAAAAAGGCCGCGGATACCAGCAAAGGATCGTCCATCAGGCCGTCAAACCTCTTGTGTACGCTCTGACTGAACGCCTTCACTGTCTTCTCCGTTGACACTATACTGTCTTCCAATTCACCGAGGACACCATGCATGCTTTTGATGGCTAGTATTACTCTACTGCTGGTACAGACGTCGGCTTCGAACAGTGCGGTGGCCTCGTGGAATGGCTCCAGAATTGAAATGATCTCACTAATCATGTCCAGCTCATGCTTCGTCATCTTGATGTTGCCCTTCGTGCATGCCTGCGATCTGTTTTGGATCGACGGATGTTTGGTGACGACAGAGTGGAATTTCTTAGCATTTTCCACTGAGCATTCCAGCGGGTTGGATTTGCGACATTAAACACTGTTCCGCATTCTGCCAGCAGGAGTGCAGCGTCCGAGACGCTGTGCCTGGTGTATGGGACGATTTTGGACGCCTTCCTGATGACGTTATCCACCATCGAGTCCACTTCCCGCTTCAGGCCGTACTTCACACACAGTTGTAGCGTGTGACATGCACAACCCGACTGCAGTGTGACGTCCTTCAGAGTCATCTGGAGGTCGCCATCACAGTACAGACCGGACACATCGTGATCCTCGTTGTCGGTCGGCTCTAGATTTTTTTTTTTCATCCCAGTCATCCCCAATGTTGGAGTCAAAGCCTGGCACGGACTGCACAAATGCCTTCAGAATGTTCGATGCGTTGTCTGTTACTACCCGGTGTTCACCTTTCCCTCCAGTTCCCATTCAGCGATTAGCTCAGAGTACTCGGTCCAAATTTTGTCGCTGGTGTGCGAACCGCGGATCACTGCATGCCAAAATGCCATGCCAAATATAACGTTTTGACCACGAAGTTCGGCGTCACTACACTGGCCGTCAACTCCATGTACGCTGTCAATGTGCAGCTTGTCCTTATACCCATGGTCAAACCCACGGAATCAACAGACCTAAGCACTGCACTGATTTCCCTTTTGATCTTGTCAACTCGTCTTGGTATGAGTGTGTCTGTCATCTTCTCATATGACGTTACTTTGTATGTTGGGACAGCGACCTGTAACAAAGCAATTGTAGGCCATCAAACAATGCCTTTGTATAGTGGAATTTAAAAAAGTGCTTGTTTGATCCATTTTCGGCGTCAAAATTTAACCTGAAAGGAAATTGAATGACCAAAGTTCAGAAATGTTGAACATGTTAAAAACTTTTTACACTTATTTTTTATAACATTTTTGGAAGACAAAACTAGCTATGCCCCAGCTTTTGGCCCTAGCCGCCATATTATATTTTCGAGCCGCGGCGTATTCCGTAGTGCAAGAGTTGCAACTGCCATCCGGCCGAAAAGTCCTGGAGGCGAACAGATGCATTTTGCCCATCGAGATCTCCTATTTTTCCCCTCCCAGTTTCCCCATCCCCAGCATGTTATCAGCCTTAATTTTTGCATCGGAAACTGTGAAATTTTCTCGGGAAAGATAAGTTGTAACAATTTGGCAGCATACGTATTGCGGTCAAAAGTGCATGAAATTTCGGCGGGCGCACACATCTGCGATTGAACAGTGTCAAATTTTATCGCTCGCATTTCGCAACCTCCGGACACCCCCCCCCCCCTTTCACCACACTCTCAGATCTGCTTTGGACCCCGCTCGAAATTGGAATCCGCCACGGCTGATAGTTTCTCTAACTGTTATTGTGCTAAGTGTCAGAACAGTGCAAGTGTGGTGGGATATGGAGTCTACCAGATCTTAGGCAATATTTAGCCTACTTTCATATGTATCTAAAACACACCTCTACAAAAAGTTCGTACCAAAACGTGCATAGTATTATATACATAAATTTTCTTTTAACACGCGCACGTCCGGCGGTCCGCGCCAACTTCGCCGGTCGGGGGGGCACATGTCTGCCCCCAAGATCTTCAGAACTATGTTAGGTAGCGACACATAGAAAACGGCTTTGGATAGCTTGTGACACGCTCTATCGAAAGTATTTCGGTCATTTTTTCCGCTCTGACCAATATTAAGGCCACCAAAGGTCAAAGAAGGTCAAATGGGCTACTGCGGGATGGAGTGGTTTTTGGCTAATGACATTTGAGTAAATAAAAATAGAGCAATAAAGCCTGCACCATTGTGATTGTCTCGTTGAGACGCTTTGAATAATATATCACATGACCCAGTTAGATCAACATTTGACCTTGACCTCCGGTCAAGGTCAAATGTTGACCTAACCAGGTTATGTTGCATGTCATTCGACGCTTCCCGATCAGACAATCATAATGGAAGTAGAATCGTGTTTCTACCTCAATACTTTTAAAAGTTGTTGAGGGAAATGCTTATGTGACCATAATTGGTCTGGTGACCTTGTCAAGGTCACCGGTCTAAACATTGAGTTCGATGGTTGAAAGTGACCCAAAACTCAGTGACATGGGCAATATAAATCAAATTGGACCACTTTCTGCGAAATTATACAGGTTTCGTGTTCCTCCATAGGTTTATAATGGGGTGGCCACAATTCTGACATAACCTTTGGTCACTGATAATAAAATTATATGGTTTTACGATTGTAGTCCCTGATGACCTCATGACACCCCATAAGTTTCATCTTGATCGGACCAACACTGTAACAGTGGCAACACCAGGAATTCCGAGGGATGTTGGGTCACTTCGCTTGACCTGGTAACCTGACCTGAGATGTCCCAGGGGCAAAAATTGCTTGGCTTGGCTTCGTCTAACTGCGCTTCCTTGGAACATTTTGTGTGCTTCGGCTGCCGCGCCCTTTTATCATACAAGTTTTTATGGGCCGCCAGCTGAGATGTATGTTTTCGGCGCAGATGACGCTTAAAATCGGAACTCACTGATATCTTCCCCCGGATAGCGGCATGACAAAATTTGCAGGCATAGGTGACGATTTCGCCCTCCACATGTCGTCCGGTGAAGAAAGCATCCAATACTGATACTGATGGCGTCAGGGCAGAACTTGGGCCGCCACCCGCTTCATTTACACCCTGGGTTACGGCCGAAGGAAGGCAGGGATCAGGATCGTCCAAAGGGCCGGTCTTCTCCCCGTAGCCATACATCTCCACACACCGCACACAAATCCCGCACTGTCTCGCCCTCGCCGCTATCATACACGCTCACGCCACCTGCACGCCACTACTGGTTGCCATGACAACAGCGGCATCTAGCGCCCTTGTGCGCTCGCGCAGAGCCGGAAAATCAGAACGTCGCTGGTGATCGGAAGTGTATTTGGTGCGAACCAGTGATTCCCACGCCAGCATAATAGCCAAAACGGGTTTTCGCGCCCTAAAGTCCCAATAATAATAATAATGATTCCCAAGCCAGGGGTACCACATTAGGGATGGTGGGGCCGTTTGCAGTGGGATCGCGAGCTGCTGTCAAGTTGAATTTAACACAACGTGTATACGCCAACTAAGCAACCGCGGCGGAATCTCGTTTGGCCGGAGGACAAAACTCATTTTAGGACTCAATGTTTACCATGCAACATATCACTGTCCAGTGATACCGTGCTCCTGTACCGGCGCACGTACGCACGCCGGGTCCAAACTCGGTCTTCACTTTCAGACGTGTCAGGGTCGGGTCAAGCCTGGTTCCATAAATGTTACCAAATTGATGCTTCTGTCACACATTTAAACACTACCGATGACCAATTATTATGCGCAGTAAATGGGGGAAAATGTACCTGGAATTGGCATGAAATTTAACTCCGTAATTCTAATTCCTTTGCTAAAATAGGAGTCACTCCAATTCCTGCTGGACGATCCTGGAGTGACTCCAACTCCAACTCATCTGAGCAGAAATGGCGCAGTCATTCCGGAGTCATTCCAACTCCAACAACTCCAACTCCAATAAACTGGTCTCAGAGCGAAAGGCAGTCAACTGATGCTTTGTGCTTCAGCTGACTGTTTTATGTTTGGTTTATGTGCTCCACGCGAAGGTGAGATCAAGAGTCCTGTGGTTACGTTGTTGTTCTCTCGTCAAGAAGTTATGACGGTGAAACCTCTCTTTGTGAGAAATGCACCGCGCTAATGTGCTGTAGAGCTGATCACCTTGACCTCCCAGCGTTTACGGGGAGGTTTCAGAGTCGTAAAGCTGTGTTACGGCCACGCAATGGCTGATTTCCCTCCTTGATTTGGTTAAAAGATTCGTAGAGTGGATTCCCACTTCCCGAGAGGCTTCGATGATTGCTCGGCCGGCAGAGGTGAAAGCGACAGCACGGGGATCTGTTAAATTAACGTGCACCACTGAGCCGTGTAACTGGAGCCCGGTCGGAGAGCTTGATCCTTCGGTGTGTATTTTGGCGTGGATCGCCACTGCAATGAACGACACGACTGTCTGTCATCATGTTTGATTAGGTACTGTGGCGTAGTGTGATAGGTTTTCCGTCTGCGGCCCTGTCGAGTTCGGTGTGTTTGGTGATGTTGCACGTCCGGTGACGACGGCGATCCTTATCTGGGAATATTTGTATGTTCATTGGGCAAGCTCGCCTTGACGTAATATACCCCCACCCTTGAAGATGGATAGCAAGCTATGACAGCAATACCGTAAATCGATTACAATTCAGTTATGAGCGCAAAACGACCCTAGATGTCGACGCGCCCCTAAACTCCAACCTAATCCGACGGCAATCCTTAAGTGGACCAACTCGGACGGTTCAGGGCGCTCCGCTCTTCTGGCTCGGGTTTGGCGTGACGCGAATGAGGGTCGAGGCGTGGGCGCTGGACGGGACCATTCCCCCGAGCCGTGTGTCAGGCGACAATTGGCACATGGTTGAATTCGGACCGCTCTTCCGCTTCATCCCGGACGTAAAGTCTGGCACTCTGTGGACTGACCTTTGGAAAACAGGGCGCAGTAGGTCTTGTCGCGTCCTGTGAAGCATGAGCGTACCACGGTGCAGGCACACCTACTCACCTCTGACAGTTGTGGACGCTAAATTGGCATGCAGTCCATGCATCCGAAGCTCGAAAGAAGTAGCTACTAAAATATATGACGTAGGACACACAAAAAGGTCATTGCACTGCTTGACACACAAAAAGTCGATGCACTGCTTCGAATCCTCTGAAAGCCAGCATATGGAAAGCTACAGATTTGGATACAGAATCTGTACGGTTGTGACGTATTGTAATGTGTGGCGGACGACAAATTCCGACGCTGTTGGCGGGAATCTACTTTGAGCGGCTCAAGCACTGCTATCGGTTGTGAAACTGTGTCGCGTACATCACCCCTCGCAAAGCTTGTGTAGCGGCAAGGTTCGTAGGCAAAGTGCCCGACCAAACCTGGCAGCTTCTGTACTCATGAAGTGCATGTGCTAGTAGGATGGAATTGTAGCGACTGCACAAAGCGATGACACCTTCGTCTTCCCCATATTCCGGCATCCGAGCATAGTAGAATATCTGACATAATTATGGTATAAACAGCGTCTGGGCGTGGTAGAACATCTGATATAATTTTCTCCTTTTCCATGTCGTGGTATGTCCTCCATATATTCAGACATCAGGTGCCTTGTGCGGATATAATTCCAGCCATGTCACCTTGTTCGAATTACAAGTCGAATCACACAGTCTCTCGATCTCCACTTCCATTGTGTCATGCTCGGACCGTTGTGTTGCGGTTTATCCGATCTTGAATCCAGCATACGACTTGAAACACAGCAATAATCATCCTCGCGAAGGAAATTAAAAGAAAAAGTAGCCCTAACGGTATGGGCACAAAATTGTAGCAACTGTAAAGCATCAACCACTGCGACCACCGCAGCTGTAAATCACCAACCACTGCCACCACCACAGCTGTAAAGCACCAGCCACTGCCACCACCACAGCTGTAAAGCACCAGCCACTGCCACCACCACAGCTGTAAAGCACCAGCCACTGCCACCACCACAGCTGTAAAGCACCAGCCACTGCCACCACCGCAGCTGTAAAGCACCAGCCGCTGCCACCACCACAGCTGAACAGCCACTGCCACCACCACAGCTGTGAAGCACCAGCCACGCCACCACCACAGCTGTAAAGCACCAGCCACGACCACCACCGCAGCTGTAAAGCACCAGCCACGACCACCACCGCAGCTGTAAAGCACCAGCCACTGCCACCACCACAGCTGTAAAGCACCAACCGCTGCCACCACCACAGCTGTAATGAAGCCGAATTACAGAAAGTTTTTAATTCAATATAATTAAGCATGTGTCCGATATTTGCATGTGGTATGCCATCTAAAAACGACGTCTGCGAGGCAGAGCACCAGAGCGCGGTATCGATGTTGGTCGCGTCGCCGACGTGCGTGCTGTGGCAACTGTAAGCCAGACGTAGCACCCATAGGATCCGCGGTGCTCGTCCCTCCCCGCGCGTGCTGTGACAGATATTGTTCAGACGTGGCACAAATCTTATCTGCGGTGCTCGTCCCTCCCCGCGCGTGCTGTGACAGATATTGTTCAGACGTGGCGCAAATCTTATCTGCGGTGCTCGTCCCTCCCCGCGCGTGCTGTGGAAGCTATGGGCCAGACGTGGCACCCATCTGATCTGCGGCACCCGTCCCTCCTCGTGCCAAGATTCCTCAAAGCGATCGGCTGATTCCATTTGGGCTCTGCGTATTGCGGCATTCGTCATCGAGTGGAAGGAGTAGGGAAGTTTACCGTGAATTATGTGGACAGAGCCGGGAAAAGTGCCGCTGGAACGCGCTTTCTTTTAATCCGTGCCTGTTGTGTAAAGTCCAATAAAACTGTCTGCTGCTGTCAGATAACAAGATAAGTGGTTGAGAAATGGAAGTGAAAGCAACCGTGACTGTTTTCCTTGTTCTGTAAAAGATCGTTTTTCTGTCCGTATTGATCAGCGGTATAAGAGGTACGGTTGTATTTTTCAAACATGTTTTCGTGGACTGAAGTTTGTTCGTGTTTAGATTTGATTCATTAAAAGTACTAGTAAAGCATGGAACAGCCGGTCGTGAGTGAGCGCCGCAAGTTGCCTCTCCGATTGCTCGTTCTCTATGCCTGGAAGTTGGAGAGACGCCGTTCTTCGGCCAGCCTTGCCGATAGGTAGGCGGAGGCGCCGATTCTTTTCAGCAGGTCGAGGGCCGGCGGCTGGGTTCATATTTACTGTATGGCAATCATCCATCCAGAACTTATTTTTCCTCCCTTGCTTTTGCTGGTTGAATGAAAACGGAGGTGCCATAGCAGATGAATTACACGCTTTTACGTTAAGGGGGACCTTAGCAGGGTGGCACATGCTTGGTTTGCAGCAAAATTCATCCAGAAAATAACTTGGCAATGATTAGATAATTTGCGGAAAGCCGGCGGTGCCCCAGCAGGTCAATTGCACGTGCTCATGTGTTTGGTGGGACCGTGATGGGCTTTTCTGTCTGGTTTGTGGCGATCATCCAGCCGGAAATTGTTTGCCCGGCTTACTTTGTTCGATTGAACGTTATTTTCAGTAGACTGTCCGCCGCGCGGGGGATGTTGTGGGATATATCAGCGTGCAAAGTTGGAGGTATATATCTCCTTGGACGTAACTCATCAAATGAAATTAGGAATATTAGTTTTAGGAATATTCTTTCTTGTGCCTTGGAAATTGGAAACTTCGGTGCAAGTCAACATAGTTTAATAAATACATCATTTCACGAAAATTCTTTTGACGTGTAGCTCATAATCAGTTCCGTGAATCAAGATAAATATTTTAATCCCTTATCAACAGAGGATCGCGTCTTAATTGGTCTCGTTTCTAAAACTGAATTCGTTCACCCGCTTCGCTCGCCCACTCACTCCATCCGAACCAGGGTACGAAACCATTTACTCTCATTAGGCCACTGGACTGGTTCTTTTAACCAAAAATATATAACAGCATGTCTTCTCGGGCAAAAGTATGTGCCCGATGTTTGTGTGATGTCTTACCCATCGAAAACCTGTCAGTTCTGTCTCAATTCTCAGTAGTCGAGAGCTCTGAATATATCCATTTGAACTAAAGCGCTGAGTCACGTACCCGAAGGAGAACTTTTAAGTGGTGTCACATCACAGGACGATAAACGCACGGTTTCAGACCAGGCGCAAGCACAAATGACGCGGGTACCTAGTTGGTAACTTTGGTGTGATTATCACGCTTATCCAATTAATATTGATCAAAGTGTGCAATATGACATGCAACTATTGCTTGCTGTCCATTATTACAGCCCAATTCATGCAAGCACCCTAAAGAGTCTGAGACTTGAGTTTCAGTCCAACATTTCAGGTGCCGAGATTCGCCATCGGTCCTGCACTGAACAATCGAATTTGAACTGCTTTTTTTCTTTCTCGCTCAACGCATGACATGCTCCGTAAAAGCCTGTCAATTTTGTTTGCAGCGGTACTGATCTCAATGCTGACACAACTGATCTGAATGCTGGGATGACTGACGCATAGCCATGCACTAAAAATTTCATCACTTCACTTCACGGCTTCGATATTAAAGTATATTGACTGACAGTCTGCCCTATCACCACCTCTTCCATCACATGTTGCCTTAGAAAATAAGAAAAGTCTACAACGGTTGATACTAGCAACGTCGGGTATGCAGATGAAGCGGCGATCTCGTTATTGATGGTCGGATTAGAAAAGTAATGAATTATAAAATGTATTAAGATTACAAATTTAGGAAAGGCCGAAAACGATATATCAAAACGGATGAGCCAAGGAAGCATGCGTTCTCTTTACTTATCACTAGTAAAGAGAAAGCTGTCCGATAGCATACCAAACCTGACCCTCCTGG
The DNA here is from genome assembly GCA_034440575.1 of Imbricaverruca yamaguchii. Lineage (NCBI taxonomy): Eukaryota > Metazoa > Arthropoda > Thecostraca > Neoverrucidae > Imbricaverruca > Imbricaverruca yamaguchii. The sequence continues at coordinate 2,252 of JAOTOL010000882.1, read as the reverse complement.
TCGTTTAGTAATGTCATAGGCGCGCCAAATTCGTGAAAATAAACTCGCCGCAACGCCAGATGCTGGTGTTGGGTAGCACCATGGTATTTCCTCTATCGGCTAATTCAATACACTTGTAAATATCATAATCCTTGTTTTCATTTGCTTCCTTCTAAGTACAGCTATGAATATATGGCACCGAAACACAAGTGTACTTTTCATCCTCGCACCATATCAGCGGACATGTGCGTCACTTTACCAGGTTGATTTGGAGACGATCTTTTTTATGGTCAAAACTGCCCCGAAGCCAATTGTATGTAGCATAGGTCCGATGGCCAAGCCTTAGCCTGATTAAGGGGGTCGATGATTGAAAGAGCCAAATCAATTATTGGGTACGTCCATGGCCCCGCCATGGCATATACAGTGACACCCCGATGAACAATGTTTTTAGCGGAAAAGGTCACATTGCCCTTATATTATATGCTAATGCAATGAGTTATTTATGCAATGTACCCTCATTTGAAATTGTGGTAGATAAGAGATTCTCCTGCATACATTTGTTGTGAAGAGTAGCAATGCATTAATTACCGGCATTGCGAACAGCAATATAGGGAGACGAGGTATTATTGTGAGCGACCACTTTATAATTCGTGTTAACTCTCGCCGAGACGGCCGAAAGATCCACCTTCGCTTTGTCGGATGCTTTTTGAAGGCAAAGCCTCCCATCTAACTTCCGATCTACGTATCCTATGGATGAAATGCAGAGCACCGTCTGAAAGCTCTGGTCATGGGCAGTCTGGAGCATGTCTTAGATGTGCATTTTGCCTAATAATGAGGTAACCAGAGGTCGTATTATGTTCATGTGTGGAGCCTGACTTAAGTCGCTGGAAATGATTAGAAAAAGACGCTTGTGTTCCTGATCTATCCTGTCAATACATGATGACATTATACATCAGGTCACATTGTCATGAAATTGATTTTTTGTAGGGTGGAGGTGATGGGGAGGGTGATGTCAAAAGGCAATTTTTAATGTGCATGTATGTGCATAATATATACGCATATACACCATGGGTATATACACCGATCCGGAGTGTGTCCAACGTGTGAGATGTGTGCATTTAGGCTCTGGATTGGTGCACCTGCGCCGTTCATGTCAGTTGGGTGGATTTGTGCTATCACTGCTGTATGCATGGAATTCATATTTATTATTGGTACTATTATGACAATTTGGGCGCCAAATGACCTCTCAGTCGGCGCGAACTACAGCCCAAATAATCAATCAATCCTAAATTGGTATTATTATTAGATGTAGTATGAGTACTGTAACTAGTATTGTTAGTATCCTTTGATTTTGCATTGCTCTTGCGGATCCGCTGGTTTAGTCGTTGGTTTGGCTGACCAGCTGATATCCCTATTGTGGTGATATTACGGTATTCACGTAATGGTTATTTCCAGGTGTATAAAAAGAAAACTGAAAACGCCAAGAAAGAGTACCTGAAAGCCCTGGCTGCCTATCGTGCTGGTCTGATCTCCAAGGTAAGCTGAACAACACTTTGTATTTCTGACAACGCCAGCAGTAATGGAAAGTTGTAGTACTTGATGTGTTTGGGAACATGAGCTCACATTAAAATCCTGGTTAATTTATTGCTGAGTTCATCGCCTGGTTATACAAAACCTGATGACAGCTGATATGAAAATAACGTCCCGGGTTCCATGTGAAGAACTTCACCATGTTGTGGGCACACGAAGTTAATTTGCGTTGGTTGTGTGGTGCCTCCGCCCCCACGATGGTCCTCGGATCATCCGGACGGTCGTGAGTTCTGTGATGCGTATGTTTTGCTGTTTCTTTGCGCCTGGTTTGGTTTCTGATGGCCAGTCTTTGCTGGCGACCATATATAATATCCGTCCATATGGCGTCCATATAGAATATAGCCCATATGGCGCCCATTCAGAATATGGTTAATTTTGCGCCAATATAGAATATGGCCCATATGACGTCCATATAGACCATATAGAGTCGGGCTGCTGGAAACGATAAACCGGTCGATCGGGTAATCCCTCCTCTGCTGTCACCGACACATCATTGGTGTCCTACGTGCCCGGGTTTGTCCTCTCGGTAACTCGTGATGGTTCAGACTATCTCCGACACATCATTGGTGCCCAACGTTCCCGGGTCGGTCGTCTTGGTAACTCGTGATGGTTCAGACTGCCTCTGACACATCATTGGTGCCCCACGTGCCCGGGTCGGTCGTCTCGGTAACTCGTGATGGTTC